>CCAG010002972.1:0-35616 GCA_001077435.1 Glossina morsitans morsitans
ACTCTCTTCTATTCCCTTCACTTACACGGTCGAAGGATATAAGAAATCCTGTGGTAACCATAATCGACTAATACCAGTACATACTTTATTTTTTGTTTGTTTATTTTTAGTAGTGACGGTTGTTGCTGTTGCTGTTGCTGTTTTCGTTGTTTATACAATTTTGCGGTGCAGCTGTTGCCGGTTAATATCATTACTGTACAATCTACTTTAATAGTTTATATTTTGAGTGTCTTTGCGTAATAAAGATAAAAAGAGGTTAAATCTCGGGTTGACTTCTTAAACTGACGAAAGGAGTCGAGACAACGAAAAAATTGTTCTCTTAAAGTATGGGAGTATTTTTCTTCAATATGACATCCTAACGTTATGTAACAGTTGTGAAATAGTTTCCCGCTTAAATGTATGCTTTACTTTCTCAGCAAAAATTTGTTCACATAATTTTGTTCATTTCAATGTCATCTCATTAGCGGATATAAAATTATTCTGATTTATTCGACAGCCAACCACTAAAACGGCTTAAGGTTTGGAAATTATTTTAAATTGTGAAAAGAAAATTATTATTTTTTGTTATACATAAAAAACAAAAAAAATAAAAAATCGGTAAAACATGGGGCAAAGATGTATGTATTAATCAGTAGGGAATTTTAAATCTATGTGTCCCCTTTATATTACGCTGAATGCATAGTTTTTCTTTTAATTGAATACGTAAAGGAAAAGATATAATAAAATGTATAAATTAGCGAAGGATTGAAAGCGATTCGGTCCTTTTTTTTTTGTATATTTGCCTAGCAAAACCATTGGCTTAACTCCTTTTGAACTCCAAGTCTGTCCTTTTCATTGCTCATTTTATAATTTGAGGTTTTGCGTTCATACGTATATATGGATGGATATATGGATCTGTATATGGATATGTATGTCTACGCCTATGTATATGTATATGTGTGCATATGAGGTTTTCGGTCTATGAAAAGACTAACATTATGCGGTCTTTCGAGTAGAGTGCTTTGAATAAATTTAATGGTTTGAAATGGCAGCAATTGCTGTTTATTTTAATTTTGTATAGTTTCCCGTAGATGTTTTCTATGTGTACATGTGTGGCTTTATGTATATATATTAAAAAACTCATTTCATTTATTATAAACTCTACCATATATTGCGGGTTAATATGTTTAAAATTTTTCTAGCATACTTGTGTTAGTGTTATCAAAGCCTTTATTATTGAAAAAAAAAAAAAAATAAAAAATAAATTAAATAAATAAATAAAAATAATAATAATAATAATAATAACAATAAACATATATAAATAAAGAAGTAAAAATAATTAAATTTTTATCAACAACCTATGCAAGAAATCGCAATTTATTTAAAATTAAAAATTTTTTCTAAAATACTAAAACAAAATGAACGATGAACATATTCGTAATCAGGTACTCCTGGTAAAGCATACTTTTAGGAAGTATTGCATACGTGCTTTATTGCATACTTTAACAAAACAATCGTTTTTCATATTAAGTTTCATGTTCTAATAAAAGAAAGAAAGAAGAAAAAAAAAAAAAAAAAAGAAAACATAAAGCCATTAATCGAAGTGATTAAATGAAAATGTTGCAAAAAAAGCTCGAAATAATTTTTACTTGTGTTTAAAAGAAATTCAAGTTGAAATAAAATTTTGGAAAACTTCTTTTCAAGCTCAAGATCACAAGCTTGTCACATTAATAAATCGCCACTAAATTTACAATAAAATGTAAACCATAACAATAACGTTCCAGTTTTGGGCTATAAATCTTAGTCGATTTATTGTTAATATTCGCCATTATCCGAAAACTTTTACATTCTGTTACACAATATCAATACAATATGCGAAATATTCAAATACTAATGTTTTCACATAGTAACGTTTTGTTTATTGTATTTCGAACAATAGCTATTGTGTTTTTGGTATTTCTTGTGTGTGTATGTGCATTTAACAAAATCATAGAAATGTCACACATAATATGCAATAGGCAATTTTACATACATACATACATACATACATATATATTCATATCTATCCATATATATATATATATATATATATATACGTAAATGATGTGTTTATGGTAAACACATTTTCATCGTGAGGTTTTCCGAACTTAAGTTGTGATCCAGGATGCAGGAAGATATGCCCATCTATTTACACAAATGTTTAAATAACTTTGAACTGCAAACAGTTGGTAATATATTGTTTTATTTACAAAACGTACGTACACAGATACATCAATAGATAAATGTGTATACGAGTTTAGCTATTATGTAAAGTGTGTTTGCGCGTAAATTGTAATATATTTATAAAGCTATGTGTGGATTTGCTCTGCCTTCAAGTATGTAAACATAATTTTTTTTATCGTTAGTTTTTAAAGTGGCTTTTGTTTGTTTCGCATTCTTTAATAAGTGGACGACTTTCTGAGTTCATAACAATTTTTTTTTTTTTTTTTTTTTTTCAAATAATATGGAAAAAACATAGCAAGCATAAAATTTAATATGAGGTCTTAGGTTAGTTAAAGTTTTTCTAAAAGGGATTCATTCTCTTTAAATATTTTTAAAAGTTAAAAAATTAAATTGAAATGAATATTAAAGCAAATGTAAAAATCGACTTAAAATGCTTTCTCGTTATTAACTGTGAATAGATATTCCAGCTGCGGCATTATGCCACAGGGGGAAAAGCAATCATTTTTTAAGACGTATGAGTGCGTTATCGTCGTAGGCCGATTTAATTTATTTTCGGACTGGTTTTGTGATCGAAGAGACGATCGGTGGTCATAAGGGAGAGGCGAACAGACAAATAAAAAGGCACGTGTAGACTCTAAACCCTACCATGACCTTGGTATCAACGCACAAGCAAAGCGACAAACAGACGGACTTATAGATAGAAGCGCAAGCGAAGAAACTTATGAAAGAAATGATCGACGGAGGAACAATAAAAACCGGGGGAGAATAGAGATGAACCATGCTGGTCTACAATAAATGACGACATCAGCTTATCCTTCAGTCGTGGGACAAAAAGCATATATATCATATTCACACTTCTAGCGGGGCTCGACCGATAGCACCCAGGGCGATATGTCAGAGTTAATTAGTGGGAAATGTAGAGCCAGGTACATCTAAGACCTCCGCATTTTTATGGGTCCAACAAACACTTGCGATGTAATCTCACGCTGAAAAATTGCTATTCTCGCGGTTCGGCTCAACGAAATCTCCAAAAAAATCATGCCCGCTGCCATGTCGAAGAAGAAATTTGTTTCGGACGCGCCTGCCATCTGTGGTTTGAATAAGGAAATAAAGGAAATGCCTCTAGACAAGGTTCCTTAGTTCCCGTATGACGCAAAAGACAAGCCTCGGTCGTGAGGTAAAAATCTGCACAGTTGGAATCAGTCGCTGTTATACACATTGATGCAACATTCTCATTGATCGAACCGAAGTACTCCTACCTTTTCCGATTAAAAACGAAAAATGTTGCCGATTTTTACCTTGGCAACTCTTGCACAGTTTCATTCGTTTTAACATCTCGTAATACACTACACCTATGGTGTGGTGGTGGGATCCTACCATACGCACAGCGAAACTTTACGAAAATGGATGTTTCGTTACGGTGTCGATGTAGGTAGCTCTTCTGGACTGACCGAATTCCTACATAACTTATATATAATAGGTTATCTGGCGCAAAATCATTTATCATATAATAGAGAAGATACTCATTAAATAATTCTTGGGGCAAAATGTTTCAGCCATTGCTTAGCTAATAGATATTGCTTAGTTGAATGAAAGGTTGACGATTTCTGATTTTCAATTTTTGTATTGCAAAAATATTTAGTTTTATGGATTGATTTATAGTAAGAAAATTCTTATTATTATTATCATAATAAAGGTCTTTAAACATTTGAAGGTTGTGCTCGGTCGCTAATACATTTAATAATACAAATAACTTGATAAATTCAAAATTCATTATATACTTTTTTTTTTCGCTTCATATAAACCGTAATTTCCGTAGTTTCAAATGTTTCCACCAACCTATCATTAGAGTTTAGTTTAGGTTACTTAAAATTTTCAAATTGTTTTTAATTGATTAGAAAAAAAGCTTATCGTATGAATGAGGAACTAAGTTTTTTTGAACACTTAAAAGTATGCTTCTAATTTGCATACATGGCTAAACTTTCAAAAGGAAAAATCGGTTAACATTCTTGTAATTATATTGTGTTTACAACTACAATGTAATATCTGAACATTTATGTTATGTTAATAACAGATGTCTGTTAGTAATTTTGCAATTTTTACAAATTTCCCAGTATTTCCATAAATCTATTGTGAACGGATGAGTTGTTATGAACGAAACCACACCTGGATAATGTTCCGTTAGGGTAACATCTTTTCCATCATCTCAGCTTTTCAAAAGTTTCCTGTAGCTTTAATATACATATAGGTAGCCTTTACTTAGGCTTAAAGTTTAGGGGATGGAGCTTTATCAGCTATACTTAGCTTTGGTTTATGTCTCGCATACAATACGAAAGTTTAAACAGCTTTTGTGTTTGCTATTTTAACAGACACTATACGCTATAATCAATTATGTCTACTCGAACGAAAAAGAAAGTCTCTTATCATTTAGACAATATCCAGTGTCCTTAACTCGTTTATAGGAGGAAAGTTTAACTAGCAAGCTTTTTGAAAAAAGTTTATAACAATTTCGAGATTGTTCGCCCATCTAAGTAATGGCGGCACGACTGTCTTCACAAAACTGTCTTCAGGAAAGAAACCCACGTTTACATATACCTTCTTGGAGTAAAGGTAATATGCTTGATTAGTTCCATACCGCCCTGAATAACACTAATTGTAATTTCCCGGTCAAGGGAACCTAGCCACAATGTGGAAGAGGTAACCGCGTCATATTGGCGTAAAGTCGAATATTGATGAGTCCAAGCGGAATGAGTGTGCTTTATGAGTCCCCCTGATCGAAGGAAAGCTTCAAAACTGACAAACGCTAACCGTAATGCAACAATGAACGGATTTCAGTTGATTATTAAAGTTGGACGGATGTAACACCACAAACAACGTTACAAAATGGTTAAATTTCATATCATTTGCCACTAAAAGATCAAGTTTGATGCTAATCCCAAGACTGTATATGTAGCTTTATCACCTTTTTCCACAGTTTGATGAGACCGTTTTCCATAGATGAGCTGCTATTCGAAAAAGTCCATTGGTGATATATAAAGTCAACGTTCAAAAGTACATCACACAAAACTCGAAATGCGAAATGCGAAATGCGAAATACTAACGTTAACCTTATTTCGAATCCCGTTCTTAACGTCCTTGTTTCGAATCTCGCGACTTCAACAATGTTCGGAAATACACTCTCCTAACTAGCCATGCAGCCTTTCAAGATCTTCGTAGGGGCTTTAGTAATCAAAGAACCTCACTTTAACGTAATAAATGGCGAAATATTTCCACAACCTTCCCCGGCAACCAATACCGTATTTTTAAATGAAAATAAAACAATGTTTTATATCTGAGGATTCCATACAAAGCAATCTTCCTATATACAGCTTTTGTAGGCTTTTTTTTTATTGATATACTTAAGCTTTATTTTTTATTTCAATGTTTTTAGTGTATTTCCTTTTTTTATGGTTTTATTATACTTGACTACCGGAAGCAAAAGAAAAATACTGTTTAAATGATTGCATCCGTCAATGTAGGCTGGTTGTGATGTATATAAGTTTTCCGTTTTTTTTTTTTTTTTTTTTTCAATTTATCTTAGGAAGGTTAAGAGAAAATTCCATAATATGATAGCACAGGAAATATGTATAAAACGGACTTTGAATAAAACTGCCGGCTCACGTTGATGAGATATTACGGTTTAAAAAAGAAAAAAAAAAAAAAAAAACTCATTTTTAAATAAGCTTTTGAAATAAAAATATAAAAACGATAATTAAAACGAAGATTCCGAACTCATTAGCGTTATTAACCATTGATTTATTTCTCCTCGTCTCCTCCATATTTCCGCTAAAAGTTTTTGCAAGCTTTTATATCATATTCTTTCCCATTTTCCATTTAGGTCCATCAGGGAAGGGTGGAGCCTTTTTATTGAAGCAGCATAAGTTATATATATAACTGTAAGTGTAGATAGTATCAGATTAATTTGAGATTCGGAATAGATTTAGTCAGACATCCCCGTTCCTCCATTCTTCCCTTTGGCGCGTTTTATGCCAGATCCTACTGCTGCCAGAATTGAGATGAAAAATCAGAACCTTGTCCACATGCTTACCGTTTTTTTTTTTACCTACGACGAATATGTCTATTTAAAGTTGTGCAAAATATGCTTACCATGACCATTCAGATGGTCGCTGGGGAACTGGTCCTGATAGCAAGCCATATCCCACGTATCTTCAATTAAGTGATGAGGGCGTGACATGATGTGTATCAGTTATTCGTTCCGAAGCGTATATAATTTTTTAATTTGTTACATTTTTTTGATGAAATTTCATTGTATGTTCTTCTTCTTCTTCTTCTTCATCTTCATTGTTGCGTCCCTTTTCTTCCTCATATTCCAATTGCTAAATGGAGCATTAATTGTATTCAGTTGGTATTCGCCATTTAATACGGTGTTGTATCAGTTGCTCGCAGAAAGACACACATTGTTCGCTTATATGTGTATGCATTTGAAATTTTCCTTGGACTACTTTCATTCACCATTAAATGTAACCCCATTGTGTATTGTATGTCCTTTCTGTGTTTGCCGTTAAATAATATGCAACTTAATCTTAACAGAAACGCAAAAAAAAAAAAAAGAATAAAAAAGAAAAAAAGAAAACAATGAAAAAGAAAACAGAAAATAGCATCGCCATTAAACACATTCACAATTACTTCGTGCATAGCTTTTGTATGCAAAATGTATATATATATATTTACGTGATGTTTGATGACGACTGTGAAGGAAGTTCGTTTACTTTTTCTTTTTTTTTTTTTTTTTTTTTTTTTTCCTTTTTGAAAGTCCAATGACCATTATGAAATTATGAGCAGAGAAAAAAAATTTGCATTTTTCTTACAATCATTGTAAGAAATTTCGAGAAAAATAGGATTTAATTATGCGCGGAGGGGCTACAATAACTGAATTAGTTCAACTATGAAAAAATGTTGTATACAGTTGGCGACGAATACATGACTCACCTACAACCAATCAACGCTTATGACCGCTTGGAAGCTCGGAAAACAGGTGCTAGATACCAAACACGAACTTAAGGAGAATTCTTGGCCGGCCGTCATCGAACATCTTGAATTTTGTTGGTAGATTATGTCGATTGCACCCTGAAACGTCAGTTCAACGTCAGTTGACGCTTGTTTGCTTATGAAAGTATGCATGTATGTAAGAAGAAAGCGCTGCTCAAAAAGACAATGTCTTTAAAGAATAACGTGATCGATAGGTTCGGCACGTTAGACAATACCCATCATGTAAAGAAAGAAGAAACGATGCCTTAGGTGTGTTTGATGAATAAGCCGAACTCTATCGAATACCATTACGAAACCTGCGAAGATTCTTCCCAGCTATCGGAGGAAAGAAAAATCAAAAAGAGATGAGAAGAAAACTTGCATGAGCACGTAGCTCTCTTTTTCCCTCTTTCTCCTCTCTCTCTCTCTCTCAGGGATTACAAACGGCGAATATCTTATTCCATATATTTTCAATAAGCTTGGGAGTATATGAATACAGGCTGCACTTATGTTCTGAGCGTAGAAAACTAATCATATGGCACTCTTTGCATAGCTCGTACTTCCATAGTAGATTTATAGAAGACACAAGTCCTCCTGAAAAAGTCTTGAAAATCTCTTTTAATACATTCCTATATTCCTTCTCTATGGGAAGTTTTAGGTTGCAAGATAACTTCGGAATTTAACGTTCGCGCTTGCACTGAAAACTCAATAACCTTACACTAGTTCTGCATACCCGCAGAAATTAAAAACTACATGAAATTTTAAGAACACTACCTAATATGTCGCTGTGAAAAAAACACCCTACAAATGGTTGGAATTAATTAGAAAATCTGTTACTTTTACTTTTAGGAAGCTTTCGTTACTTCCTCCTATTGTTCGACAATGTTTTCATGGGAAATAGGAAGGTAGCTAACGGGGATTCGATATAAGTTGCCTTACAAGTTCCTCTCTATTTCTTCTTAAACTAACTGCTTTTTTCAATGCTAATGTAATTTTAATTAATTCTTCCAATTCCCTTATATACGCTCTTTTATACTTTTTCCCTTCGTCGCCTTAAATAATAATGAAACTAAAAGAGTTTCTTTAGAATTTCTTGCTTTACTAATTTCTAAGAGTAAACTTCAGTTATCTTTCTGCGTTAAAAATGCCTTTAAATCAAATTTCAATGCAATTGTAACCTTGAAGAGAAAGTTTATCCTTTCAATTTTAAATGAAAGGTAAAGCAAATTTAATTCCGATCAAATATCGATTGTTTTGTTAGATTTTGGAGTTTTTTAATGAATTTTCAGTCATTCCTCTCTAAACTAACGCCATTTATATATAATATATATATAATATATATATATATATATATATATCAAGTCATGTATGTATGTAATATGCTATGCATGCAAGTCATGTAACTCATTACTATTACATAGCACATTATTTTTGGGCGCGAGTTCAGTCTGACATGTTACAGTGCGCGTTATAGACGCACTTATTAACAAAAATGTAATTAATCTTTCAAGGTGACGTGATCAAAGTGGAAAGAAGAAGACTTTGGATCAAATATATTGTTCGACTCAAAGATTTTAGATTGGAGCCATAACAGCAGATGCCTATCTATGGTCGAGCAGCTAAAAGAGACGGCTATCGAGTCTGTCAAATCTCATTGTAGCAGACTACAGTCCCTTAAATTTGAACGCCATTTGGACACCATTTAGAGAGTAAAGAATGCCATTGCTGCGTACGGAGACAATATTGAAATATTTCATGGGAAATGGGCGAACAAACCAAGCAGCCAAATCCGCAGCTGCGACGCCATTAATTACGGATGGCACCATGGAAAAGATTGATCTGCAAGAAATGTTTAAAGAAAAGAAAGGAAAGAGAAAATTAAGCAGAGAAAATAAGCAGAGAACGCTATCGTCCACCGAATCGTTACTCGAATCTCGTTCACCCACTCGCGTTGGTCGACACTATTGCAATACCCGTAGTAGATTTTTGGAAACACTACTTCTCCAGTTTGCCATTGTGGACAACACTCACTGTGAATGTGGAAACCTTGCCGGTATTCGGTGCATCCTTGCCGGTATGTCCTATGGACAGTTTCAAAAATGTCTTAAGAACTTGTTATCAATAAACAAACTATTTAACTTCATTAGAGCGACTGAGTTAATAGTTGGGTTTATCCGTCACCTGCTTAAGCGGACAGCCTCAGCTGCTAGTGTTGATCCTGCTTTTACTCCTATGAATAGAATGAGAATAATAAAAGTACGTACTTATCAGGGATCAGTTGGGATCACTTTAACGTAGAACGTTTTTATATGAAAGCACTTTTTTTATGCTTTCGAACTTCGAAGCCTTGACTTTTAACAATTATGAGAATATGCGAAGACAGCTCAGAGTTACATTCGCTCTTAATTTCTGCAGATCATCTGAATATTTGTATGTACGAAACTTTAACTTGATATCTCCGGTTTTTTAAATAACAGAAATTCAACTTGAAGTCACGAGATACGTAATGAGCGCATTAATAAATAAAGTGCTTTATGTATTTTCTATCTGTTGTAAATCAGTTAATATACTCAGAGAGTATGCCTCAGCGTAAGCTAATGAATTATTAAGTGAGTAACTTTATTACGGGCGCTTTTTTTTTTCGACATTCAAAATTTCATTGCAAAGAATTGATTACAAATTTAGCCTTCAAAGTATTGTCCATCGCTAGTCACTACATCTGCCATCTTGTAGCAATAATATCGATTTGTGCGGAAAGAAAAATTGGCCCTTTAAGGTTATCCACTTAAGGTTATCCAAGCCATAGCCATAGCGTCATAAGAATGACGGACGAATTGTTCGAACGATGACTGTTCGAAAAAAGAAACAATAAGTGATCTTCTATTGAAAGCCCTGTTAGTCGGAAGGAGTAATGTCTGCTGATAACTACGCGGAGAGTTGAACACTTCACGCTAGAATTGCAAATATTTTCCGAGCGAATGTTGCCCTTGGGACTCGAATGAGTTCATATTGAAAACTCACGATATCACGGCCATTGTTTGAAGTAATTGCATCAGTTGTGGTTGGCCGTGTTCTCTAGTGATGGTTTCATTCGTTTAAACCGAACTGTAATAATCGCGCCCAAGTAAGTGCACCTCCCCTTCACAGATAGAACGTCATAGATATTCAGCAATATGGAAGATATTAATGGTTCGTCTTCTCTTCATCCTGATTATTTTAGCTTTAAATATCCATATGTTCATCCATTACTCGTAAGAATTTAGTACCAGTTTACTTTGAATTAAATACGAAAAGTAAAACTTACCGTAAATGGTGATAGTGTGATAACATATCTATATATATATATATAGAGATATATACAGTTGCTTGTAGCTCAAAGACATATCAAATTTCACATGTGACAAGTTACAGTTTCATTCTCTAGCACTCTACAGGACTACTTACACTCTCCTGCTCTTAGGAGAGAAGGGCAGAACTAAACTTATACACGTACGTAAATAATATACACCTATGTATAATCAATGAAGAGTACGAAGTAATTTTTTCATTTTAATCTATTTATACTTGATTAAATATTTTTCGATGTCGGGTTCGGTGGGCGCAGGGGGCGCAGGGAGCGCGGGGGGAAGGAAAGAAGGGAAGGTGGTATATGTGCACATATGTATATTGATATGGAACGAAAGAGAAGGTGAAAAAGAAAAATAGGCCTTTAGGCGTGTACATGCGTACTCATATATGGCTGACATGCAACTAACTATACAAATATATAGCTAACTATAAGTTATAGATTTTTGTGTAACAAGTGTTGTGTACGCAACTTATAGTCAAAGTGCCCTTCAGGTCTAAGTGCATGAGTATGAGTGGAAAAGTGAAAGATTGTTGTTAACAATTTTATATGAATATTTACATATATACGTTGATGCATTGTGTGCAAGTAACTATTATCAAATGCAATTTCATTCAATGGGTGATTAAGAAACAATTTTCTATTACGATTTGAAGGGAGGAAGAAAAAGAAAGAAAAATATTTCTTATACATATGCATATACATATATAAATATGCATATATATATATATATATATATATATATATATCCCGTTAGGGGAACATCTCTTGATAATATTTAACTAACACAACTGTTGCTGTTCAGCTTTACATACCCACAGAACATATTGTGCGTTTCTGCACATATACATATGTATGTATTTTTATGTATAATTGCGAAAATGTATGAATGTTCGCCATTGTCTGCCATATTTGCACAAATAACAAAAAAGAAGAAAAAAACGGCGAAGCGAGAAAAATTACAAAATTGCGTGTATATCGAGAATTGAAGGAAAATCTATATATGTGTGTAGTGTGTAGTAGGTAAACACACATACTACATATATATACATTTATGGATGAGTATTTGTATGTATGCGCGTATGTATGGATATCCCTGCTGCTTCCTTTCTCAATTTATGTTTGGCAATTTGTTGTTATTGTTGTTTGCTGCAAATGTGCTGTAAATTGCTCCCGTGGCATTATTAACAGTAAATTGCTTTAGAGATTAAGATTAAGGTGGTTGCATAGTGAACTCGAGTATATGGTTACATTAACATAAACGAAACCGGAGTACATACATTATAAGAAACTTTAAAAGATCTTTTTCAAATGGAACAAAAGTCTCTAATATGAGTACGTGTGCTTATATATGTGCATAAATACGTATGTGTTATAGCAGGATATTATGTGACCTTGTTAGTTCAGTTCTCATATACAGTAGTTTTTATAGTGATAAAAAGTCTTCTTTTTAAAACTCTTTCTAAGTTTTTGAAATACGCCCACAAGAATATGTTCCGCGATTGTCTTGTGGCAGCTGATCGATCCCCTTCACCAATGGATAATGCAAATCAAATCACATGCTCTATGAGATGTTTTACTTTTGCCTTGTCTTCAGTCCATTCTCAAACCCAGATCCAAAGCTTGTAGAAGAATAACATGAAGTTTGCCAGCAAACAGATTCACGTCCATTTCATTGTTCAAGCTGCAGTTTTATCTAAGCACTGTAAGAAAGTTTATTGTGTTTCAAGATATTCACAATTATCCAAAGATTGTACCCTATGTTCTTGAAGAATGATCAAAAAAATATATATAAATACTCCGGGATGAGCTCAAGCGGTTCTCAGTTCCTTCTAAGTAGCGAATTTTTTTCATCAAGCCATTGGCCGCTTAAGCTTGCCGTGCGTTTTAACTTGGCTGCTCAGTTTAAGCAGTCACTTGTTTTTAAATCATCACAGAAGGATGGGGGAGGGGTATATTCATCCAAAGGAAGCTTCAAAAACTCCAAAAAAGTGCATATATTCTTGAGCAGCATTGATCTCTGGATCGATTTAACCATATTCGTCGAGGTGATGTCTGTTGCAAACATTGTACTGATCACAAAAATCCTCCATTGAAAATGGGCCAAATCGGTCCAACTTTTTTCATAGTTTTATAAAGCGCAGAAGCAAGCTTCAAAAACTCAATGAAGTAAACAAATTCTTAGGCAATTTTAAATTTGAAATGTACCTATGCATGTCGGTCTGTTTGTCTGTCCAACTTTGTAGTATCTGTGTTCAAATCTCTTCCGTTCGCAAAAATGGAAATATAGCCTAAAAATTTGTAAAAGAATTTCGAAGTGCCCTAAACTTTTTGGGAGACGCGTCCACAGGGCCCACGCGCCTATACATCAAAAACTTTTATTTTGCAAATGAAAAGAATCGCCCCATATAACAAATCTTTGCAATTTTAAATTTTAATTTAAGCCTTCGTTTGCCTTGTTCGAGTAATTTCAAAAACCAGTTAAAGCTCGCGATTCAAGATCTTGTTCACGATCGCCAAGAAATCAGCGACAAATAGGGCGAAATACATATATATTACCTCCATTTTGTACAATCATCCAAAGAAGATTAGAAAAATATTTTTTTTTTGTGTTTTTTTCCCTTTTGACACCAAAAAGGAGGCAAACAAAGGAGTTAATTCTAAAATGTGTAAAAACATGGCCCATCACTACGCCTACGCCGCCACGCTTAGTGCTGTTATTTATATAACGACTTTCTAAGTCAAAGTGTTTTTGGAAAGGTAGCGAAAAAGTGATCCGGTCCGAGCCATTTTCAATAGCTTTCAATTATTTCATCAAAGTATCGGGAAAAATTCGTCTGTATCTGTACAGGTTGAACCTAAGAAAACAAGACGGACAGGACAATTAGACTCGGAAGATAACTCCGAATTGATCGATTTAATTTCAAACAACATATATATAATCGACAGTCGTATAATATATATATGACATGCATTGTTTGTCAATCTTCACACTATCTTGCAATAAAATATCGGTATGTAAGGTAAAGGGACGCATTGTAATCAGAAGTTTTTTTTTTTTTTTTCTAATAAACGCGAAAGCTATTAGCTCTTTAAACCCTTGCTTTACTTACTAAGCTTTCCGAAAAACATATCGATCGTATACAAGTTTGCGTGAACAACGTGAACAATGATTAGATCGATCATTGCAAATATAGCGTAGAATTCGTAACAGTTTTTTTTTTTTAACGGTTAACTTCAACATTGCAAGATAAAAGCTGAACAAAAGAAGCGAGGAGAGAAAAAGAACAGAAAAATATTTATACAAAAATCTTATTAATATCGTAAGAAATTTTTTAAAATTTCCTGTTGTGTGTCTCACCATTTAAACGAAAATAATAATCATAATTTATGTCTTTTACAAAAACGTCACACACACTCGCACATACAATTGTTTACATGTATATATACTATAATGTGTAGCGAATGTCATTCTCAAAAAAGAAAGAATGCTGAGAAAATAAACACAAGTGGTCACAATAACAAATTTCCAAGTGACACAAACACTTGTAACAAAATAAGACAAGAACAACTAAGGCACTGAATAATAGCTTGGTGATGTCACGAGAGAAAAAATGAAAATTTATTGTATACATAAATACATATATTTGCGCCCAGGGTTAAAATGATAAAAGTATACTAATTTTTCTATTACGTTTGTAAAGGTCTCATTAATTAATCCAATCATCAGTGAAAAGTGAAGGAAACCTTAGTTTACTCTCCTCCTCTGGATTATTCTCGAGACTCTAGATATTAAAAAAGGGAAAAAAGCCTGAAAGAGTTCCGCTATTCTGTTTATAATTCTTAATAACACACGAAAGATTTATATATATATATATATATATATATATATATGTATAATCTTCATTGGCGTAAGATTTTAAGGCATTTTCATCACTTATCTTGTCCTATAATGAAAAAAAAAAAAAAAAAACAGCAAAATTTTTGTAAACATATTTTTCATTAACAACCTTTGCATGTTAATTAACATTAATTAAAGTTTTTTGCAAAATAATTATTACTGTCTTCACTCCACTCGCTGCAGGCTTAATTTCGATTGGCTCTCTCATCGTTTCACTATCAATACGAATTTCGGGTCTATCTTTCATATCGACTTAACATGTTGGGTACTCGAGATTCGCTTTAAGGCAAACGAATATTATTTTTTTTTTTTTCTTCTTTTTGCTAAATAACAATACTAAGCATAACAGTGAATCCTGTTAGAGTACCAGATGTATTAGTAGTAGTAGCAGCAGTAGCAGTAGCAGCAGCAGCAATAGCAGTGGCAGTGGATGGGAATGGTAAGAGCGGCAGCATACTTAAAACTATACAATACATTTGTAGATAACATGACATGAGGTTAACATGTGGCTTGCGGCGATGTGACCTGCTAATGAGTGAAGCTGTTATGTTTATGTTTTTGTTATTTTCTCTTATTCTCTAAGCTAATGATGTGTAAGCATTGGTTACCATTTAAAATAATTATATATGTACATGTGGTGTGTATGCAAGTGTGTGTGTGTGTTTGCGTTTACGCGTGTATGCGTGTATGGCTGTGTTCAAATACTACAAACAGAATAACAGATTCATGTATGGATTGTACTGTAGGTAAGAAGGAAGAAGTACATACATAAGTATGTACGTATAATGAAAAAGAAGAAGATGAAGAAGAAAAGTGACACATATTGCTAGGGGACAGAACGACATTTTCATAGTTTCATTCCGCTCCCTTAAACATCGGAAATCCATAGAAAATCGGGACAGAATTTGAAATCAAGTTAACATTGTCGCTGTGTCTGCTCTTCTCTGTTTTCCGACAGATAGCATCAGACCTAACACGGAGGGATAATTGTTGAACATTTTTTTGTAATGTAAGGATCGTTAAGGTCTTTCGACTCGAAGGAGAAGGAAGAAAACAGTTTCGCAGCATCGTCAGCGTACATTAAGATCTGGCTGGATTTAATCACCGAGGAGAGACAATTAATGTATAAATTAAATAAAGGAAGTGCTAAGTGGTTCTCTTCAGGGGCGCCAGACGTCACGGGAAGTTCATTCGAGATGATGAAGTTGGACAGAACTCTGAATGATCTGTTATGCAGGTAAGAGTTTATCCATTTCACTAAGTGCAAAGGAAAGCCAGAGGCCTGAACTTTGAAGATCAATATCGGTTATGCTTACCTTAATCAAACGCTTTGCTAAAATCAGTATATACAACATCCGTGCAAGAGCTGCGAGAAAAAGCGTTGAAAACATACCAAGTGAACTCTAAGATATTCGTAACAGTTGATCTTCCTTTCCGCAACCTACCTACGCTGGAATGGAGAAATGTAAGAAAATTTGAAAATTCTTACACGCTTCAAATTGCCGGATAGGACTTTTGCAGCCAGATAACTTTTCATGCTATCCACAGATGTGTCCGCCGAGACTCTTGACATCAATATTGCTCTTTCTGGGCGTACTGTCATCAAGCAGACGACGATAGGAACGATAGAATTCACCGGTTGAGAATATTGAGTTGGTGAGAAAATAGAGGTGACCACACTTGCATGTGCAGTGCACATGTGACTTGCCCAGCATGGCGACCGGCAGACACCCCCCAACAGCCAGGAGAAGTGGCGGATTTGTTATTTTTATTAATATTTTTTGGGGATGTACACAGAGTAGCCTGAATGGTACCACTGGGAGGAGATACCTTTGTCACTTTAACATAGCTGAAGCATGCTACGCTACGAGTTGGTCTTCTATATGCTGGGCGAGAAAATGAGTGCTGCAGCTAGCGACACTCATCGAACACTGTCTTGATTTTTTCAAACTTTTCACACAATGTCACGAGATTTTTGATTGCGTAAGAAAACCCTTTCCTTGTGTCCGTAAAAAGCTTACAAAAGTCAATGTTTCGCTTCCTACAATCGGGACATGACCAAGAAAATCCTTTCCAAAGATCTAGGACTGCATCTGTAGCACGGGCACTGGTGCCTGCACACTTCGCGTGCGAAAAATGGTCACAAAACTAGCGAATAATGAATCGTTCAGAACCAGAGTCTCTTTTGATTCGGCATGATGTTCTACATATAAAGACTCCATGATAGAAAGTAAAAGACAAAATAGAATTTGCGAAAAGAGAGAAAAGAAGAAAGTGTGTCACGTATTCAAAAATGATTTCTTAAGTAAGATGCAAACGTCGCACTGTTGAGCACACGGTGAACAAAACAGTAAAGCAAGAGAAAAACTGTAAACACCTTGAACCAACCCAGATGTTTGGAAGCAACAACATGTAAGAAAAACAAGACAAATACTTTTTGGCAAGAGCAGCACATGCTGATCGCAAGAACCAAAAACACTTTTATAATTAATTAGGTTTCAAAAACGTATAAAGTAATAAAGCAATAAAATAACAATAAGAAATTACGAAATTTCTACACACAAAGTGTACGCATAGAGTTGGGAAACTTGAAGCTTTAACTGCACTGTTTTTGTCGAGCCAGTATTGCTTAAGTCAATGTTGGGTAGTTTTATGTTGTTTTGCCGCAATTATTTTTAATATTTGTCTGTCTCTCTTAGTTAACTTGGGGTTTCGCCGACTATTTTGTATGATGTCGTTGTAGTGGACAGATTCCTTCGTGAAAGGTTAAACAGTTCACATATTGTCGTCATAGAGGTTCCCACAACCCAACCACCAACTATTTGTCCGCTTTCGAAGTCCGAGAGATCGCACATTGCACAGATCGATGGTTATAACTGTCGCAGAACAATACCTATAGTACACTGAAATATAACCTACACGAATGCACGTAAACTGTGCAATCTGTGCGCGTCGCATTATTTACACGGAGGCAGTGTTGTCAACCTGAAACAAGATAGTACTATATTCCAGAGTGTTCATATTATGTTGTTCATCTTATGTATATTTGTGTATTTCCGTTGGTCTTGCGACTGGTTTTCAACTCTCGTTTCTCGTTTATAATGAATGCTTGCTAACAAAATATACTACAATCTTTTAATTTCAATCAATCAATCAATCAATCAATCAATTTCAATCAAAATACTTTTTCACGTCAGTCTAGCTGTGTGCGAATTACGGTTAGAAAGAATTACTCGTCTCATCAACCTAAGCATAAAAGAGCTCATTTTCTTGTCTTTCTTTCATCCTCATAAGTCGTCGAATGAAACCAAGAGCAATATCAGATGAATACCGCTATTGGGGTGAACTATTTCAATTCAGTGTTGCTCGATGTTGTTAAAATACTTTTCCTAATAATAAGTGGCACAGAGTCGCGAGTTAGAAATTAAGGGTCCACAATATGTATAACAAACGCTTATGGAAGGATTTCTTATCATAACAAGATTTTATGTTTACGTTTTTGTCAAGTTAGTTAAGAAATGATCATTGCTTCTTTTCTCGCCATCACGATCGGTTAGGAGGTGCGCTTTGCCAATCTTTTGTGATCTTTTTTAAAGTTAGTTGATCCAACTTCAACAAGGATCTGTCTTCCTGTCTCGCGTCATTACTTGGATAGACTTTTCTGGGTCGTAGCTAAAGTGAGTGCTAAATAGGGAAAGACATAACACTTGCTGATCGGGCAGAGCGTCCAGTAAGCTGCAAGCACTGCCTCTCTTCTTCTCCACGAAGTACTAACCATTGCCATGCTACAACACAATTTTTCTCTTCGAACAATCTGGCTGTTGAGTTCCAAGTCTAATCATTAAAGGCCACGATTTAAATGACATCAGCAGCAATTGGCCGTATTTCGAGTACCGCAAGCAGCCTGTTGGAGATCAACGCTTTCGCAATAAAATTGCAAAGAACTATTCACAGATTCTTGTTCACGAAATTCTCTATTTCAGCGACACTTCTTTTTGGGATTTTGTGAGGAGTTTTTGCTTTTATAAAAGTAAAAAGTGAAACGCTGCGTTCTTTTTTTCGATGAATACTTTTTTAAAAAGTTGAAGTCAGTTTCACATGTCATTGTGAAGGGAAAAATATCTGCAAAGGGAATTATTATCGGAATTATCGGAATTATGTCGTCTAGGAAGATGGTAAGTATTCCTAAAGTTGAGGAAGGAAGTGATCAGTATAATACAGTCGGAGGAAGAGATTTTTATAATCGCATTTAGTTGAATCTCTAACTGTTGTTAATGTGCTTGCGTAATGGATGAGAGTTTTACGATTGCTTTCTTTGGGTTCTTTATGCATCATAACTTTTTGATTTTCCAATTTAATGCAATAAATGCTTGCACTCGCCCACACATGCACTAACAAACGAATGTAGAGTAGAGTGTTATGAAAAAATTATTATAAACTTTGTCGTGTTATTGAGAGGGATGGCCTGTCATGTCTCGATTATAAGCCAAGGCTTAGCGCTAGTCTAGAAATCGATGTATTAGTAGAGAACATTTGCATTGATACTCGACGACTTAAAGGTACATACTAACAAGAGTGACTGAATGAGTGTCTCCAGGTGCATATTATTATTGTATGGATTACGGAAAACTATTTATTGGGTTAAATCTATGTATTAATGCTTATACGTTTTTCCTTTTCTTTTTTTTTAATACCCATCATTGAAGGATGAGGGGTATAATCATTTTCTTAAAAGGTCTGCAACGCCCCGAAAGAAGCATCGGAGACCCTACAAAGTATGCCTCTTCTTGATCAGCATCGAATTCTAAATCGTTTTAAGAATGTCCGTCTGTTTATTGTCTGTTGTAAATATTGTCCTGGCCGCAAAGATTAAGCTATCGACTTCAAATTTTGCAGACACATTGAATGTTCTTACCCGCAGATTGGTGTTGAACATAGGCCAAATCGATAGAAGGACACGCCCACAGCATTATGTGCCCACTCCATATTATAGAGCATGAAAATTTTGCTTTTTTATTTCCTTTGCCGTTTTTTTAGGATAACGGTGATGGGCATAAAAGGTTCGGTCCCGACCGAAGTTAACTTTCTTACTTCTTTTTTTTTTTTTGCAAGCTTTTTTTTTTTTTTATATTCCTTCAGAGAAAATGCTTTTACTGCATACTGCAAAATACTTAACATCAATAATCTCATATCTCATCTTTGCTTATACACCATGTATACGTATTCCGACATAAAAATAATACCATTTGTAATATCCAAACAATCCAACATATCCATGTGTCTAAAGTAATTTCTTTGAAAGAATTTTATTACGCAATCTATACTACTCTAGCAAAAATTTACTATAAAATGTCTATAAACTCTCAAGTATGGCATTATCACCTCAACCATGGAATACTCATATATATGCACGATGGTCTTGTTACAAAAAAAAAAAAATAAAAAAAATAAAAACCAACAACATCATAAAAATAATATTGAATATTTATGTATACGCTGGTGAATATATAAAAATTTTTACGAACTTATGAAAGTTATATCCACACAACACACATCTGCATAAATAGTATTCAATTTAACAGTAACTCATACAATAGCGATGAGTTATATGTTAGGTCGTCTGAAACTTATTGAGTCTTCCAGGAGTCTTCCTTACTTCTATTTAACTTTCAACCTTTGAGATAAACTAACGCTATCATTATTATTATTAGGTTAAGCTAAGTATTTTACAGAATCTAAAGCATTACGTGTGTCATGCATAATAATGCAACGATTTTCCGAAAGATGTTTTCAACAGTGCTTCTCTCGTTCATTAATATATATTACACACTAACTATTATAAAGCATTGCACATTAATTGAAAGCCATCATTAATAAGACCACTGTGAGTTTGAAAAGCATTTTCTTACTTGTTTCTCTTAAAGTCAAAGAATACACAAACTGACAAATGCATCCATCTGGCTGCAGATAGAATGACGTAAAGAAGAAAATGCCAAAAAAAAAAGTCGTTACTCGCTATTTATTTAAAGTGTTGACGGCGAGAGCCCGGAGACCTAGGCCAAGGTGATTACGCATCGGAAAATCATTGGAAGAAATCGTTGTTATTTTAGGAATTCTTAAAAGTAAAAAATTCACTTCAATTCCTTATCGTTCATAAGAGCTTCTTTACCATAAGTTTTTCTGAAGCTATGCACAAAGAGAATTAAAATTCTCAATTTAACGCTTAGTTCACTCGAACATTTTCTTCCATATTTTTGCAATTTGCTTTACCGCAACAGTCAAGAACAATTTAGTAAGAACATTATAGGTGGGCAAGGTTGACCATTACTTAAGCCACCACACTTACACCACTTCGCCTATTACTCGTGTTGGTAGTAGTACACGAAAAATTAGCCATATTTAGTCCACATATTGGAGAATGCCCAAAACATCCCTTGTCGGGATCCAAATTTCTGCAAACTTAATTTTCTTTCTAAAAATTTTATTATTTTTCGCTTTTCCTCATAAAAAGCTACAAGTTAGACTTTCACTCCATTTAAGGTGTTGCTTTTCAGGCTAATCCCTATATATGTTAGTGTCTAAAAAATAGACTTATGTGAGCCAAATTCCAAACCGTTAACTACATCGTAAATTATTAAAAATTGAAACTTATTCTGAAGAGAAATATTACATGGACTGGGGTCCAAGAAATAGACCAATGTAGTGCATATTACAATTTAGGCCTTTTTAGCATATAAGGGTTTACATTTCGGTAAGATTGATTTTGATTCCTATGTCAATTTTCTCCTATGAACCCAATTTCATCATAAAATGTTAAAAATTAGACTTTAACATAGGCAAGGTTCGATGAGAGGCTTTTAAAAACAGCCCCAGTCGAAACAAATTTTGCAAGAGCAATGGGTAATATCGAAATTCTATTACTCACCCACTCTTGCCGAGAAATTTTCAAAACTAAAATTTTCTTCCATATCACGACCTTTCGAAATAACGCATTGTACGGTGAGTGGTTGGAAAATTAGATCGATCCGAACCATTTTCAATAGCGTTCGTCCTTGTGTCAAAACAGTTCAGTGTATCAACACTGACAGGCACAAGAAAACAAACCAGACAGACAGACAGGCACGCTTTGATCGATATAGAAAATGATTCTGAATCGATCGGCGTAATACAAAGTGATTCTAAAAAAACCCCTTTTGGGTGTTTGGGGGACGTCTGCACAAACCCCAAAAAACCCTGTACCACAAGCAATGTAGGATATAAAAATGTAACACTACAGTCACGATACGTAGAAGTGAGGAAAAAAAGTAGGAGTGGCGAAAAAATACCCATTATAGGGAAAAGCAAACGCATTATATAGGCGCTATATATGCATTCAGCGCTCCCTGGCTTAAAGATGAGCGAAGCCGAATTCTCAGTGTTACTAAAGAATACTCATGCACGATAATTGTTAACTTTTTCATATAAGAATTAAAAGCTTCAAGCTCCAATCTATCGCATGTTGTTCGAACGAAGCTTTAACATCTTTCATGAGCTAGGAATGCAGGAACTAGGAATGCAGATAAATTAGCACCGACTCTACTAAGAGCCTATTTTTTGTTCAAACCTTGACATTTTTTGGCACCACCAAGAAAATAGGCGCTATACAATATCGAAAGTTCCAAAAATGATGGTTGAGATCAGCCATACAATTAATAGCAAAGTAGAACACGCTAACCCTTACCCTTATGTGCTTGCTATTCTCTTCAATCTTGTCTTCTTTCTTTTCATAAAACGAACTGGAGATTTATACAGCTCTGGTAAAGCCGGCGGATGTAATTATAAAAAGTCTATTTAAGTTTAGTCGTTTCGATTGACTTTCATAGTTACTTGACTCAACAGTTCCGCAATTCCTTTTGTAAGTAGAAACTCTTTTCCCGGCTTATAAAGCATAAGTGACATGTTCGTGTTAAAATTAATGAAACATCGGTCAGGCTATGAAAAAATGTGAAGAAAAAATTGTGGAAATCTTTCGCTGACAACGTTACCGAACATTCAGTAAAATGCAAGCAAGCATTTAAACAGTTCGCTTCAATTTTCGTTAAAGTTTTACAAAATGAAGTCAGAAAGTTGTATTCGCTTGGAAATAAATGTGTAACCATTTTACTTTAACCCACAGGACGAACATTTTGCAATCATAAGAGTTGTATATGCTTTTCATACTCTGCAAGGGTATATTTTTTGTATGCGCGGATGTATGCAGCTCCTACAAGGACTTAAAATAGACCCATCCAATCGATTTAGAGAGTGGTTTTCAGGCTTATCTGTCCGTGTGTTGTTGTATTCAACCTGCAGGTCGAATGGTACACCAATGTGTTGTGACACCAGGACGAACGTGACGAGACAACTTCTTCGATCACTTCTCATACAACGTGTTATATCAAAAATTCGTTGTATGAATAATTGTATTAAGCGAAGTGGTGTAGGGTATTTAATGAATGCCTTTACCCACAATGATATTTTACGTGTTTTGCACGTGGGGCTTTTTACATAGCCCCAATAAATACTTACTTAAACTTTTAATTCAATAAGTAGTTTTGGATATTAAGTTCGCATTGATACTAGCGAATATATTTGTATACTAATATGTGGTACGGAACGTAATTGATCATTTTTTGCTCATTGCAGATGTGATCGTGTTCGAATTAGGTTCAGTGTTGGTTTGTCGATCGTCTATCTCTTAAAAGATGATGAAAAAAAGAAAAACTTTTTTCTTACTTAGTCCTACGAGTTATTGATCGGTGTATTATATCCTATAAATATATATCATATGTGACACTAACACATCACATGAGAAGCTCGTAGGATCATATGCGTAACTTGTAAACTAATGGTTGGAATGTCATGAAATTTCGCCACTTTCCGTGTGACGCTTGGTACTAACAGAAAATCATCTGATTGTGTTAATAGTCTGTATGTCATCCTACGACCCAATTGAGTGGTGATATGTATATATACATATTAATAATATATACGCTAAAGTCACATAGTAGTATAAGAAATCCTCACAAACGAAAGCCCTATCATCCTTCGTTTGTGCTCATAATGACAATGTAAACTTTTCTCTGGTAAATACTCTTTAGCGCGTAGACTTTTCGCATTTAATCTTAATATTGCGAAGCCTGGGACGTGGAGAATAAACGGACAGGCTAATAAACATCGAATCTCATTCTAATGAAAAATACCTTGAAATCGACCAACATGATATGACAAAAAAAGTGCTTCAAAGCTTTCGTTGCAATTTTCTGTTTTAAAGGTGGTAGCATTGTACTGAATAACCGTCTGAAACTAAAGTCCAATTAATAATTTAAATAAAAACTCCTGCTTTTTTTTTTGATCGTATGGATATGAATAAGTGGTTGCCTTTAACTTTAGTGTTTCATACAAAAATTTGTCCAACAATTTGTCCTTCAGCGTCTTGAAGATGATCTCATGAGTCTTCTGCAAAAAAAAAAAACCGGAATATATGAATAGAATAGAAATCGTCCAAAGAAGCCCGAGAAATATTATTTGATTTGAGAATTGTCTCAATAGGTGAACATATTTTTCCCGTCGGTTCATACTTTTTTTTAATAGATATTCCACCATAAAACGGCTCATCCCTCGACTGAATCATGGAAGACTTGTCCAAGAGTTTTCAGTCAAAAGCTGAACCAACGTAATTGATACGAATGTTTTGTTGTCTTAATTACTTCACTAACGTAAGCGTAGTTATGTCGCTAGCGATGAATTTCCACGTGCAGGGGACGAAGGCGACTTGAATACATAAAATTATATTTTCTTTAGCAACTCCGCACACCTATCACTCACGTTGAAACATATCGTGTTTGCATACAGCCATCATATCTGCTTAAGACTGCGCTACTTTCTTCTTCTTTGAATAGTGTTTATTCTTCTTAATGCTCAATATTGAAGAAAGAAATTATTGCGTCGCCGTATCTTACATTTTCTTTCCTAAATGTTCGAAAATTAAACAAGATTGATAATATTTCTATAGCACTTAAACGATCTTTTTTTCTCTTCTTTCATGTCACATTATATAACTTTTCAATGTAAAAAAAAAAAAAAAAATATGTAATAAAACATCAACGATGATAATACCACTTCCGTAGGCTGTCAAAAAGTGATATATGAAAGTTTGGTTTAAATGTGTGCTTTCATGTGATTTTGTAATATGTATATATGTATGTATATATATGTATATATGTGTGTGTATATTATATATATATATATATATATATATATATATACATATTAGTTGTGATTGTTTAACTCTTTAAAGATTTTTCATTTTAAACTTTTACTGAACAGTCCGCCAAAAAATTTATTTAACTTTATTTTGCCCTCTAAAAACTTTTAAATTATTTTTCTCTGTTTTCTCTTTCAGGTGAGTAATAATATCTTCATCAATATCAAGTAATTAAAAGTCTTGTAAATGTACTCAAAGCCAAGTCATTTTTCAAGTATTTAAACCACTGCGTTGTAAGTATATATACATCTAGATCTTATACACATATACATATATATAAATATATATATATATATATATATTCTTATACTTACAGTCGTTCATTTGTGTTCGTCTTGAACTTTCTCAGAGAAAAGTTACGCTTATTGCAAGCATTTTTCCACTTGAAATAAGAAAACTTCATATTTAAAAAAATTATCTTACGCCATTTTTGAGTTTCCTCGCTGTTATTCTCGGGTTAATTGATACTAAAAGTTTTTCATTAGAAGAAAGAAAAAAAAAAAAAAAAAACAAAAATTCTTGCGATGCAAACTTAAAACCTATATAATGAGTTACGTACATGGTCAAAGTTGAAAACTATATATATTTCAATATTAATTAATTTAATTGAATATGAAAGAAGGTGCTTAGAGGGATAGGGCTTTTCTCCTAACGAGTATGAATAATAAATTAAAGTTGAAATAAAGTTTATGGTTATAAAAAGTTTGGAGCGCGCTTGGTTTGGAAAAATTTTTATTATTTATACATGTCGTACATAGATGGTTATATGTGTGTGCTTGTATGTGTGTGTATGTATATATATATATATATATAATAAATATAATATATGTGTGTGTGCATTTGTACATACAAACGCTTATAAGCCTATTGTTTTGATACATTATGTACTTTTTCCTATATAATCATCCCTAACTTCAATGCCAATTATCTTACGACTTTTATGAAATAATTGCCGCCAAAAATTATGCTACAATAAATGAAAAAAAAAAAAACATATCATGTAAACATTGTCTTTGCGCATATGCAATTGGTTGGGAATAATGGTGAATAAATGCGAACAAGGAAGAGAAACACTGCAGGATAGAGAGAGAAAGAGTAGACTATTTCTCTTTGTTTATAATGTGAATATTATTTTTATTTCACATTTCCCTTTACGAAGAATGGAGATGTATTAACTTGATTAGTTTGCTTGTAGCATTTGGTAAAACACATTTAGTCATGTCAGTGGGTTTTTGGATATTTGCAAAGTAAAGAAAATTCAATTCAAGGCTTTAAATGAGTTTTGAACGAAAAAAAGGATATTTTTTTTAGTTTTTTTTGTTTTTTTTTTTTTTTAATGTAGTAGAAGAGGTATTATGTGCGAAGTTTTAAGCAAATGGAAGAGCAAAATTAAATTATTATTTGTAATATTTTCGTTTAAAAACTTTTTAAAAATTTAGTCGTTTTGGTCGTATAGTTTTCGAAAGATCCCTTACTGGCGGGCAAACGAGCACCTCATGGCGGACTTATCTGGCATAATTACATAATATATCATCTTGGTATACTTTTGATGATCTTTCCTATTGAGACGGACACTATTTACTTACCCTTGCGCACTTATCGATTTTTTTCCTAGCAAAATAAGGATTTATGCGACTGAAAGAAAACAGATGTCATTTCAAACCTAACCATATAAGTAGAAATATATCATAACCGTGTTTCGTTTCTTGAAGTCGAAAGCATTTGTCGTCTAAAATATTACAAAACATTCGTTCGCTTCCTTGTTCTGCAGAAGTTTACTGCTTTTGTATTAAAAAGACCATTGCTTAGAGATGTCAACCATAAATAGAGTTCTATAGGGAAGTTATTAAATTTTAAACAGAAACTAACGAATTATTTAATAGAAAGACATTAAAATAAAATTGTTAGACTTTCTTTCTCTCTCTCTCTCTCTCTCTCTCTCTCTCTCTCTCTAATTATCGTTACACTTTTGTATTATACTTATGTGAATACGAGAACTTATTAATGTACAAAAAGAAAAAAGAAAGATTCATAAAAAAAAAAAACAAAAATTCAGCGATCTTTTGTTCTTTAAAAGATATCTAAGATTCGTCTCATGACGAACGTAACAGTGTCTTCGACGTTTCAAATCAAAAAATGTTTTTAGTTATTAAGGAAGAAAATATTTCTTCAGTTTTTGAAGTTTCTTCTCCACTGCCAAGGCTAGTTTAAAAGGATGGCAAGTAGTGCGTGCTGCAGACGTCTTTATTATTCCAAATGTCAGTGAAAATGTAGGAATGTGAGCTAAACAAACGACAAACAGATACGAATATTAACTTTATAAGGCTCAACACACATTAGTGGATGAAAATCATTTTAGGTTTTTTCAATGACGAAGCTTGTAAACTATCAGTTAAAAATACACACCGATGTAGTTCCATTTTTTTATCGTGTTGCAGATTAATAGTCGGATCAAAAGCAATTTCTTTACAGATAAATTGCTATTTTCCCCTGTTGCTAAACCATTTCCGAATATTATTTTTTTTTGTTTTTTTTTTGATTTTATGACCTATCACTCAGGGGGTGCTTCTTACTCATGTAACACGGTGACGGTCAGGAAAGAAGTAAGCGTGAAGCGGTCGCAGTCTAGGGGTTATGTGCACGATCTAAGCACCCAACTATCATTACAACCAAAGTAAACTCCTCCGCATTGAGATTTGAACCTACGACTTAGTAGCGGCTATTCTTAGCTACTCCGGCTACTCATTCGGATCCATCTTCTTCGTCTTCGACATGAACACTAAGCGACATTGAGCTTATCACCAACAGGATGCTACATACGCAAGCGGATGGACAGAGAAATAATCATGGTGCATATGGTGCACTGGCAGGGCATTATCATTAATTTAAAATAAAGTACACTAGTTACTAGCAAAAACGCACACATATGCCAATGTCCCATTCAATTATCGAAGTATTTATTTTTATGATAACTCTTTAGGATTACGTTGAGTTTGTTTTTCAAGTTTTCTTTACAAACATTTAATTGACCTTTTGAGCTTTTTGCAAAACGGAAATATGTCGCGTTAAGCTTGATGCGGCAAATGCCGTATTCGGCTGATACTCCTTTAATAAACAACACCAAGAGTTAACGTTGAACCAAATCTTTCGTTTCGCAATCGCTCCTATTGAACGGCGTTAGGTATCGATCAAATTGAAGCAAACTTTCTCTCGTAAAGTTTTTCCGCGCTCGAGTACAAGTAAGTTAACCACAGAAGGGTTACACGAAAACGGAAAATCTTGATTTATCTTAAATATGAAATTGCGAGTATTTTTTAAAATCTTTACATGTTACAAAAGAATGACAAAGTTAGAATGCCTTCACACTTTCAAGGTGTTTTTAAAATTATCTCGTTATTGTAATAAAATTATATTCACCACTTTATCTCGATAGTTCTCTCCTAGCTACTTGCTACTAATTTATTTTATCTAAAGCACTCTCTTTTTGTCACTCTCTCTCTCTCTTTCTCTCTCCTTATCTCTCTCTTCCTTTTTTTCTCTCTCTCTCTCTCCCTAGTTTTCTCTTTTCGAACTCTAAAGCGTTTTATTTGCCTCTTATGGATGCTACTCAAAGCATAAAACTATAACATCTTGTGAAAGTAAAACATACGTTGAATTTTATCTGGACGAGTTTGTATGTATTTGTGTTGATGTGTTGATGGTATGCGAATATGTGTGTGTTCGGCTTTAAAAGGAACCTGCAAAAGTATAAAATGAACAAAATAGATTTTTATCATTATATTTTTAAGGGATAAATCTCCAGCGAGCTCAGTCTGTTTTTGAATACGGGCGTTAAACGGTCACTGGTCGGTTAAAGAAAACATTAAACAAACATATTATATATGTTCTGGCGTTTATGTAAATTCTTTTTAGTTTCCTCTTTTTATAATGAGTTTTCCTCGCACGGAAATTTAAAACGAAACGAAAACTAAATAAGGAAAACATTAAATTAAAGTAAAAAAAAAAAAATCGAAAAATTTTTTTTAAAAATCGCAAAAAAAAATATTTTTTATAAAAAAAAAAAAAAAAAAAAAAAAAAAAACGCATTGCATTTATATCAAAATTGTAATAGTTTGCTGCTGGATATTAACTTTAAATCAACACAAGAAACAGAAATAAAGAAAACAAAAATAAATAATAATAATAAGAAAAAAAAAAAAAAAATTTTATTGATAATCATATATATAAAAGTGTGTGTGTCTGCATATATATACATATACATATACACATATATATTTGTATATGTATATAATATAGATGAGTGCGTGTGCTGATGTAAACCAAAATAAATCATTAAAGGCCTTAATATGAAATCGAAAAACAAAACTGCAAATCACTCCTCCTAACTTCACTCTAATGAAAACAATGAATTCTTTAATTGATTTTGATATTCTTGAACTAATCAAACAAATTATCGCCAGAAATAATAATCAGCGAGCGTGTGTTAATTAAAACGAAAAAAAAAAAAAAAAGAAAAAATAATCATTTACTTTATTCAGTTCTCTGTCTCTCTCTATCTCTGTAATCAAAAAAATGGATTAGTTGAACTATTTGTTGTTTGCGTGTCTTTTACGAATATTCCCCGTAAGGATTCCCGTGCATTCCGCAAAATATTTTTAATGCGAATTTTCCTTCTTTCTTTCTTTTTTTTTTTTTTGTATTTCCATTAAACTAAGTTTTCAAACGAAATTTGCGAAAAATTTGCCTAAAATTTATTGAAAATGATTTTCAAATTTTTATTCTCATTATTTTTACTATTTTGTTTGTGTAAAGTTAAAAGAGATTTATATATGTTTTCAAGCTTCCATTAATGGCAAGCAATTATACAAAAAAAATAAAAAAATAAAAAATTTTATAAATGATGGGCGTATCAGTTGTTCGATCGTAAATAATTCTTGGTGGATTTCCAACTGATTTGAGACCAAATTTTAGTTCTTTTTTTTAAATTTACTTTTTATAGTAAGCAATAAGTGTGTCAATGCTTGGACGAAATCTTAATTAATCAGCGGGTTTTAAATTTTGTCCTCTTTGTCCCGTACTTTTTTGGGAAAGTTGTTCAATGAATCGCGATCATATTTCCAGTCGAGGAGTTATGGTTCGCTAAACCTAAGCATAACAAATGCCAGATTTTAGTTTTTGTTATTTCTTTTACGACTATTGGATTTTTTCATCCCTAGAAGGATAGATAGACAACGGGCTGCAACGGTTTTTAATAAAATATGAATAAAAAGTCGCTGAAGTGTATATCTCTGAAATTATTGCCAGATTTAAAATTACGCCTCGAGCATTTCGCATTACACACAAACAACAAAATTTGTCCGTTATTTCTGGATAGACTTTTTAAAAATTGCTTATCGACGAAGAGAGTCTATATTTAAAAGCCACTGTATATATGTAGAAGCTCTAGAAAACATGTTTTATGGCTGCTGTTATCTGTTTCGGTATATGCGACCGTAAGAGTTGCGAACTTAGACGAGCAAGCCGATGCAGTTGACTACAGCGATTCATTTAATATTTTCTTAATGCTTTGTGATTAGTTAGAAGAAAGTTATACTATGGCATTCTTTTATCCGAATTGCATTAAAATTTTCAAATTTTTACTCTTATTAAGATTAAGAATGCAAACTCTTAATCGCTTTGCATTTCTAAGTCTAGTTAGCCACCTCTGTCCTTCAGTCCATTTGTCCTCGAAATCGAAATAGTGCTTTTTTCGTAGACGATGAAAACCAAGCAAAACACTATAATGAGATACGATTCAGCATGAAATACCCAACATTCCTTCGCTTAATACAATTATTCAGACAACAATAAACATAAAGTGTTCTATGGAAAGTGATCGAAAAAGTGATCCGATCCGATCGATTTTTAATAGCGGCCGTCTTTGGGTCAAAATATATTAATTCAGCAAATTTGATGAAAAAACTTCCAAAAATTATAAACTATTGCAAACAGATGGACAGATGGACAGATGGACCGATAAGCGATACCAGACCAGAAGATGGGTCTATCTTACGTCTTTCTGTGTGATGTATACATACGCACAAGCGGTGTATGGTAATTCACAAAATATTATAAATATAAAGAATTTAAGCCACTGCCGATGATGGTTTGGTGATAAAGTTTGGTAGAAGTATTCATCAGGGCGAACGACTTAACGATTGATTATTAACTTGCAAAGTACTCGAAATGCGTCCACAAGCTCAAAACGTATATAGCTTTCTTTTTTCACTTTTCTTTTCAATAAGGATTTCCATTAAATATATATATATATATATAACAATTGGTATTGTAAAAAGAATTTATAATAATTTTATGACATTCTCATTATCTACCTTTCAATCAATCATATTAAACAGTATCTTATATGCATAGTATAGTGATATAATTAAATCATTTAAAGCTGCAGTGATTTAAAAAACAAAAAGAAAATAAAATTGAATTTTAAATTGCTTTCACCAGAATGAACTGATAAAAATGATTTAAAGCAATAACAAATATATATATATATACATACATCTTGACGGATGATATGAAAAATGATTTAATGAAATAATTATTACTTTAGTGAGTTTTGTTACCATGTAGTGATTTAATGCTTACCAACCGATACCTAAGACTTTAGAGATTAGTAAATACAATTTTTTGTTTATATATATATATATATATATATATATATATTCATAATTTGAACTATTCATAGCCTTTAAACTAAAAAATGATTCAATAAATTCTTGCAGTTGAAAGGCAAAACGACTTAACATAAGAAATTCAAAAATTTTATTTTAATTATCATAAACGTTATTAACGATCGAGAATTTTTACAAAAACTTACTTAATGATCGACATTAATGGTTGGAAGCATATCGATTAGCTAGCTAGTCATGATATTAGAAAAAACTTTTGCAACTTGATTTTCACCCAATGGGCTTCACAAGCCGAACATACTTTACACTTTAGGTGTTTATAAAGGAATTCATTCACTCATTTATTAATTGATTTTAAATAATGAGCAATCATTATATGTGTTTGTTTGTAATAATTATATGTAAATATCTGTTATGTATATATATATATATATATATATCTGTATATGTATGTATATATATATATATATCTGTATATGCTTTTTATTCTCACATTTCGCCTTTTTTTAAACGCTTTTGCGCACTTTTTACACTTTCATAATATTTGTAATAATTATTGTAAATAGTACGTGTTCTTTATAGTTAACACGTGGAAACTTTTTAATTGGATGATTAACTTATTAAGTTTTAATAAGTTACTTACTTTTCGATAAAGCAATTTTTTTGTGCATTCATCAATGGAAAATCCTTCAGAACACTCGGCCCATCTAGGCTTAAAAAGTGAAAAGAATAAATGTATAATAGCGTGCCCAAAAAAGTGAGACTAATATTCAAGTAATTTACGCATAATACCGCAACTCAGTATTCGGACGGTTAAATTGCAATATGACAGGGTTCACCTTGGTCGTAGCTACAGCGAGTGCTCAATCGGTAAAGGCATAACACCTACGGATTGGATTGGTCACACAGACCCACTGCCCTGCACCCGCCTCACTCACTCGCTCTTCTTCTTCTTCTTTTTGACGGTCACCGTGTTACATGAGTGATTGAACGGAGGCACTCTGACCGACGTCTGTGTCGAATTTTCCATCATAAACGTGATTAGTGTTTCAGGTGCGCTTGATTTTGTGTGGGCACAAAACGTAGATGATTTCTAAATAATGATGAGGACGTCATAAAACACCGGTCAATCGAACGAATATCGTGTAAAAAAGGTGAGCGAAGGGCGAAAAAACATTGGGCCAAAGTCGTACAAAGATCGAGGTGATGTTAACAGTTTTCTTCGATTATCGTGGTGTTGTGCACAATAAGTTCCATCCGCAGGATCAAAAATGTTAATAAGGCGTCTGCATGACACTATTCGCAAAACGAGATCGGAGTAGGTTTAAAAAGAGACAATTAAATGATTCTTACTTTTTGCGTTCTTTAGTGCGAAATTTCGATTCGAATTCTGGCATAGTCCTCCTTAGTCTATCCCTCGTTTTGTATTTAATATTGTGATGATCTTAACGTTTAGGATACCAAATTAATAAATTTCACGTTTACTCTTGTGGTTCCATTGATTTATTATATGCTCTCTCTTCCTAGAAATAATAAAAAAGACGCGTGGTCTGAACGCTTTCAACTATTACCGTCGATCCAATCCACAGCAAAAGCTGATTACCCTTTTCTTGGGGGAATAGAGGGCATCCCTTTTTGAGAGCATCTACAGCATACTAAATTGATCTGTCAGTGCGTATTAAGCTTAGTCTAGGAATTGCCTTCGATAGAATTAACTTTTTTGCAAATTTATTTTATATCTATTTTGTCTTTCTCGAAATGTTTCCATTCAAAATTTCCGAATAGTAAATGCTTTGTAGTGAATTGAAACTTTTTACACAATAACACTTCCACGCCGACTATGCTATACGTGATTCAATAAAATGCATATCTGAGAAATTGTGAACCAATCAAACGACTAAACCTTCAAAGCAGGCGAATTGTCTGCGTTGAGTGTCTGAGTTAACCTTTTGGTAATGAAATTTTAAATGTTACCAAAATATCAAATAAGAATTGGGAAATGTCCCTCTTCGATCCGTCCGTCTTCATCGCCGGTTGAAGTGAATATACAAAAACCTAAAAGAAAAAATTCTTAAACTGCTTAACAACTCGGAGAGGGTTACTGAGGCGTTGCATTTTAATTGTGGAAAATACATACATAAGAAATGAACACTATTGCGTATACGTAATAAACGCGTATGTACATGCTTCTGACAAAAAAACATTTTAAAGATATAATATTCTTTAGTTGACTCGGTGAGCATTAAATTTTGTGCTGTTCACCGGTTGTTTATTAATTATTTTTGTACCTTAGACCGCTGGTGTTACAAGCGTTTGATAAATTTGTATGAACGTAAGCAATAATCAGGAGAATTTTAAATGTAGATCCACTTTTTGCTACACCGATCAATTCAGAATCATTTTTTGCATCGATCTAACCTTGTCTAGCCGTCTGTCCATCTTATTTTCTTTTATTTAACTTATAGGACGCAATTTTTAAGATACGAAGATTGATAAAATTTGATGCACTGAGGTGAAGTGGCCCGGATCGAACCACTTTTTCGACTACCTCCAACGAAACGTCTTATTTCGAAAAATCGTCATATGAATGACTCTATAGGTAGATGTAGGATATTTTTATTTGATAGTTCTGCTCAAAGCAGTGAATACATTTTTCAAAAATTAATTTGCCGAAAACAGAAAAAAACAAAAATTATGTAAATAACAGACTTGCAGTACGAAAATTGTTTTGTATGATGGATGAAACAACAAATTTTTTGTACAATGAACGAATTTTAAGCGCTTCGAGGAGAGAACGTTTCAAATTTACATCGCGTGCTTAGATTACATTGTTGCTGTTGTGATGATCATCTGAATTTTTCTGCTCGTTACACCATTTCATACAGGACTCGCTGGTTTTGTTGGTGCCTTAGTTCAACCAACATTTTGAAAATTCCATTGTTATGCGAACATAAACTAACGTTTAAGAAAGTGAAACTTCGTCTCACTAATAGTTTTAAAGCATTTCACAAACCTTTACCTTTCTTTTCTTTCACGCTTTCTAGCGTCATATTATTTTAAGATATTTTAAAATACCTTACGTCCTACGGAATTAAAATGTAAAAGTCGATACTATTGTAGCATACCTTTACCTCTTTAGATTGTTGCAGTTCGTGACTTTTAAAGGTACGTACAATATTGATTGTATTGTTCTCCTCGTTATGTAAACACTAACTCTGGAGGACTTTACCATGCAATGCAGGGGCGTTTCAAACAAAACACTTACGTTTTCATACATGAAATGACGTGTCGTTATATATATATATATATATATATATATATATATATATGTAGGTGGATTTTTGGAAATCAAGCAAACTGAATTCTCCATATAAGCGTACATATGTTCCAGAATAAGTTTGTGAATAACACGAATTCGCTATAAAATCCATTGTAAACCTTAATGCGTACATGTGTCGTTATCTTCAAATCAATCAAGTCTTAAAGAAGATGACTTGCAATACTTGGATGAATTTCGAAAACAAATTATTTCTTTAAACTCTCTCTTAGTAGCGGTAGTAGTAACATCCGATGACACATTGTTTGCAATTCGGGATTATTAAGAGTATTAAGTCCGCCGTTTGTAAGCGCTTTCGTTTTAGCAAATTTATTTCAGTGCATGTTCTATTCTACGATTGTTTTGGCCTTTCAAATTTTTAATTTGACGATAGCTGTATGCAGCGGGTGAGGAAATGTTGTCAAAATTAAAGCATTTCCATTCCTCGAGTATCTATTTGCAATAGCAATTAAAGTGAAACTTCCTTCTCTCTCTTTCTCTCTCTCTCTCTCTCTCTCTCTCCTTTTTCTGAAATTATTAGGATTGGGTCTGAAGATGAACTTACAATTCATAATAACAATAATATCGGTCAGAGAGGAATTTATAGTAAGGTCCTCGCTAAATAATTGTCTTAGTTATTATCTACAAACAGTTTAGATCGGTCCATGGTCGATCATGGGCATTTTGTTTTACAACTTGCAACTTTTTGGACAAAGGTATCTGGTAACTGACCGACGTTAGTATTGTGGTGATTGGAAATGTTTTTGACAAAAAGACATTTTTGTTTTCAATTCACTTTCAATACTTTTTTCTTTACCAGCGATTTATATGAGACACAGTGTCCAGGTTTCCGCT
>CCAG010002973.1:0-20562 GCA_001077435.1 Glossina morsitans morsitans
TATATATATATATATATAAGTATATTGCAAGTATGGTGTCTTTGGCAAAAGATTACTTTCAACATACACATGCACCAATCAGACCACAGTTTGCCGATAATTGAATTCTTTTTGCTTTTCCTTCAAAAGTAAGCCAAAAAATGCTACAAATTTAGCTAAAAAGAACAGTTTTTTTTTTTTCTTTTTTTTTTTTTGTAATAACTGCATTTTTCTAAAATATGATATAAAAGTTGAAACTTTTAATTTATTGAATAGTTTTCCTTTATAAAAAGAAAGAATGATGTAACGAATGCTTAAAGGTATAACAAGTAAGTAACAATACAACAGAGCTCGTTAAACGACCAGATTACACAAAATTATCGCCATTGTATTGGGTGGATGTCGTTTCTTTTGATTTTCGATTTTAGTGTTCCTTCTTTGTAATTTGTGTCGATCATCATATTTCGAGCAATAAGCACTACGCGTGGAATGGGATGAAAGAAACATGCACAGAGCACAGCAATCAGATGATTACCAGATGTAAAGCAATTGCTTTTGTTTGCATGGAATGCTATATATTTCGGAATATGTTCAAAAATCTATGCTACAAGCATTTTCGTAAATCGTTCCAAATATTGCGCCGTTAAATCGAAGAATACTTTAGTACTTTAACGTACGGGATTATCTAATAGGATGTAGTGTTAGTTACGCATCTCTAAAAATGCACTTTGAGTTAACGCATTCTTCCAGTCTAGGGGGGGCACCAGCCTGAAAGAAAAACAAGTAAGAAAATCAAATTCGATCGCGACCGAATCACTATTATCATAAAAAAGGCAAAAGAAGTAAAAGAATAACATTTTCATGTTCTATAATACGGAGTGGGTGTGCAGGTGATTTTTTCTATTTTCAAAATAAGAGTTTTTGTCGTATAGGCATATGAGCATTGTCGGCGTGTCCTTTGAAAGTTTAGGTCAATTCTAAATACTTTTGCAAATTTGTAAACGGTACCTTCAGTCGCGCAAACCAGCAGATGGACAGACGAATAGACGGATATGCTTAGGTGCATTGAAGATATGAAACTAGCCAAGAATTAATATACGTTTTGTCCACAAATGCTCCAACCTGGCCCATGGAATATGCGTTCAAATTTTTGTACATATATTTACTATAGTTTATGAGTGAAGGGCAAAAGCCCTTCGAAAAACAGAGGTGTCCTCAGTTTACGTGGTGATGTGCGCATGTCCTTCGACCGATTTGGCCTATTTTCTATACCAGTCTGCGTGTAAGAACGTCCAATGTGTCTGCCAAATTTAAAATCAATAGCTTAATTTTTACAGCGAGTAGAATGTTTACATTGGTTCGTGAATAGTCAGACCGCAGATTTATTGAGTGATGCGTTATCTGCTGTAAAATAAATGATTTGATTGCTTTCATACACACCTCGGAAAAAATTTTCTATATCGTTTGAATATAACAAAGCCGTGCATAGGTAATTCCTTTAGTATTGAATTGCTTTAAGTCTTCTAATATTATTACTCATTATTATTTGCCGGCAACAGAATTTGGTCTCATTAGGTTCTTCCAATCGGCCTATTCGCTAAAGAGTTAAACATTTTTCCTTACCCCTACATTTCCCAATATTATATATGCTGATGGTATACAAATATAGCAGTTCCTTCTTTCAGCTGGTACGGACGCGAAGTACGCCTCAAAAATGTATTAATCCTAATCAATGTAGGACTCTGGCGCGCTTTGTTGCCACGAACCGAAACAAGATATCAAAACTTTGCACATTTGCCCTTAGTTGACTGAAGCAGATGAACTTTGTTAGGAAAAATGATCGTACTACAAACACGTAATAGTTGCAACAACAAAAAACAAGTAACAACATTCTAGTCGGACAAGATCGACGAGTAGATAGATACCTATACCAGTTTGCTTAGTACAACTTTTCATTTATTGTCTTAATGAAATGTCAACAATTATATCTTGTTCCCATCTTTTTATGAAACCGCTTATATAAAGGAGGATCCACGATGCGAACTAAAGTCTGGTCCAAATTTAGCAAAATTAATTTTTTTTGTCAAAAATCTTCTTACTAGACCTCATGAAGTACTAAAAATTGTTGTCAGAAGTGTCTTACTGCTCCTAAATAGCCTTATAGGGAATGACGCTCCAAAAATAGATATACGCAGTCCAAATATGGTATCGTTAACTTCTATCCCAAATTGTTCTTACGACTCAAGCTCAGCGCAAAATATTTAAAGACTAGACCTTATTGTCGTAGAAAGACTTTTTTCCATCAGAACTTTTATAGAGGTTGGAGAACAAAAAAATGGAGCTGCGTTAACCAAATTAGATACAATTGAGTTTTATATCAAATTAATATAATGGACCCATTCTCATTGTGAAATGTTTAAAATGAAACCGTGTTCCCATATACAGTTAGTTATATGGAACGAAACTCGGAAAACTGATTCATGCGACTCGACTTTTCCTCACTAACTTTGTGTGCTGATCATTCAGCGAATTTAGTGAAGAAATTTCAAACGGTGCACCATTTTTTCGTGTAACGATTTTTTCAAAAAAAAGAAAAAGGCGTTATCTTGAGAGTGGTCGTAAAAATGGTCCGATCTAGTTCAATTTCCATCGGGGTCACATCTGAAACAAAACATGTCTGTGTCCCAAATTTTGCTAAAGCATCGCAATAAATGTGACATTGGGCGGAATCGTCGGATGAATAAGCTTAAATCGATTCAGATGATTCTGATACGAGACTCGATCTGGGTCTAGGTCTATCTTAAAACTTTTCGGATTGCCATACTCTTCTACCACTTGTATCATCTTGTATACGGTATAAAAAATCAAAATATGCAAAGTTATGAATAACCTGCAAAGGATAATAGCATCGATTGACACAAATATCCTAACCGACCCAAATGTGCAAAATCGAGAAAACCTTAACGCAAACATAAATCAATTTTACTATTATTTAAGTAAAAGTAATGGAACATAAACACTCGCCCTAAAGCAATCATAACTTTTTTGTATTTGTTTCTGTCTTATCTCTCTTTTCAAGCTAACTGCAAAACGAAACGCACAAGTCCGCGGTCGCCATAGCTGCCAGTCATCTGACAAATATTCTTATCTTCTGCACTTTGATCTTTAGCTGGGTATAAGGAGGGCTTTCTCGAAATTTAATACAATAAATATCTTAATTATAACCAACGGCGAAATAAATTAAATCAAAATGGAAGACGAATATTGATGCGAAGTAATTGAATGGTCATTAATTCTTTTTTTTTTCTTTCTTTATTTTATTTATTTTTTTTTTTTGTTAGTGTTTTGTCGTGTCAATATAAAAAGCTCTCGAGCTAATAATAAAGTACCCAGGAAATGTATATTATATTTATTTATTAGAGTTGTCCTTTTTGATTGTTCATTCCATATAGGTGTTCGTTCGTGATTGTATTGGTTTTAATCGAATTTTCATTTCGATTGCGAATGACCCTAAAAAAAGATTAGTATGCATAAGCACGTAAACGAGATGTTTTCGTTTTATTTTATTTTTATTTTTTTCTTTTTTTTATATCTCCATAAAACTTTCCTTTTGGCACATTAATAAGCAAGTCAAAACTGTACCATTGTGCGACGTTGCTCTTGACTTGGCGTTTTTATATATATATTTTATATATTACATATATATATATATATATGTATACTTGTATGAATGAAAATATAAAATGAAAATTTCACGTTTTTTGCAAAAATTTTCAAGTTTGCGTATAGCTATCAACGTATAGTCTGTGCTCTACCTAACATTACTTGGGGTTTATTAATATAGTGAGAGAATTATCATTTTTAATTAGACTAAAATAATCATTTCAATGCAAATGTTAAAAGTACGCTAAAAGTGTGCTACAGTTTGTATTTATATTTTGCCATTAAAAGTATGCTGTTTTTTTTTGTTTTCTTTTAATTTCAAATCGCTTCATATGCAATTAAAATATTCTGGAAAATTTAATTTTCAAGTTAATTAAAAAAAAAAAAACTTAGTTTGTTCTTTTTTTGTGCAATATAAGTAAATGTGTGTGTGTGTGTGTGTGTGTGTGTGTGTGTGTCTAAAGCAACTGATTAGTTAGAAAATCGATTAGTTTTATATTACATTGTGTAACTATATAAACACAAATGCAAATCGAGAGTTATATATATTCTATGGCCAGAGAATTTTAATTATCGACTTGTTTGACATATTTGCCTTTATCAAAATAGAAATTTAGAAATATTATTCAAAAATTGTTGCAGTCGAAAGAAGGTGTCTCGTCTGCTCAGTACATTCGCTTAACAGCTAATAACCATTAAACATTAAATATTAAATACATTCGTATGCAAGCGATTTTCAGAACGACTTAAATCAAGATACTCTCGGAAGGACTTTAAAAACTTTATACGACTTTACTCAATCATCTCTGCCATCATATTGAAGGCATGTAAGATAGTTGCGTTCGCCTTGCTATTCATTTTTAATGTCCTTTATTAGTTTATCGGCAACAGTTAATGTAGTATTTGGTGGATCGGTATTACGGCAAAATTTGAATTGATTTAGGAAAAGTAACATTTTAGTTGTGCCGTAATAATGTGTATCGTAGATCGTAAGATTGCTTGTTGGTCAACGTTGTCTGACATTTTCACTTCAACGAGAAACTAAGATAAATTCGTGTTTCCCTAGCAAAGACACCTATCCAACTACCTCAACAGACGTCTGTAAACGCTCCAGCAGAGTTCTGTTAAGTAGTTAAACAACCAATAGAAACACATTCTCATAGTTGGTTTATGATCGCATTTCAAATGTCGAAAATGTAGTAAAAGCAAATTTGAACTTTTTCAACTTATTTGAAAGGTATTTCACTATAGATGCACGTGACGTAAGTAAATGTCGTTGGAATGGTGTGTTATGGGAGTTTCTACTTAGTTCTTGTTACTTATTTACTATTAACTTATCTCTTAAATTTTATTCATTTTTACACTCTAATTGAAATATGTGTATGAAATTTCCCCACCCCCCCTTTTCGCCATCCGATTCGAGTGAATGTAATAACTTGAGCAACGGACTACTGACTGACATACCGCAGTAGCTACTTTGTTTTAGAATACATTAAGTATTTAAATTTATTTTTTTTGTTGGTCGGTCGGTACGTTACAACCATCTGCACTCGCATAATATAATTATTAATATTAGGTTTCTTTTGAAAGCAGCTCCCAGCCGCACTTGATTTTCAAGCGCTGAATAACATGAATAACATATGGGCCACCACAGTGAAAGTTTTTCGCGAATAAGGTTCTCAGCTTGGAACACAAAAAACACTGGGACTTATGAGACTTGAGAATAAATTTGCGATGCAAATCGTTACCGTACTCAAATGATTTCTTAATTTTTGGTTTCTCAGCAAGTATAGTCTTTGAAACACGAAAATTCAATCCCTTAAACAAAACATATTGATCGCACAGATCGCATAGTTCTATTACTATAACTAAGAAAATTTCTATCATCATCACTAATAACTAAAATGTTCGCTTTTTTTTTATATACTACTACTTCTACTAGTAAGAACGAAGAATTATCGAATGAACCATTAGCAAATGTCGTTGAATGATTCCACGGCTAGGGTTTAATAAGTTAAGGTACCGTATAGTCACTAAAGAATGTCGCGACATAAACTTAAACGACGCAAAGGCATATGTGGCGACTCTTATTTTGTACAATTTTTGTGAACAAAAGGAAAAAGAGAACGCTTCATGTATATCATGTTGCCCAAAAAGTTCTCGGCAAAGCAATGCTATTGAAAGATTCATAGGATTTCTGGACCTGTCGATATCTCTCAAAATTTCACGCCATGTCGACCGTTAATTTACAAGTTACGACTGCTGTCTGCTCGGTAGACTGCCGGTTTGACTCGGGACTATAGCAACGTACCCGCGTTTCGTCCAATGTCACACATCACATGGAAGGATCCTTTTTACTTCGGCAAGCAGCCTTCTGCATCAATATCATGCGAAATAGTAAATAGACTGCCCTCTAGCGTCTTTAAGATGTCAGCTATCTCACGCAATTTAATTTTCCGGTCTTTCGAAACGTTTTTGTGCAGTTTTTTTTTTTTTTTAGGTTTTCTGGAACAACTGCCGAAGTTGAGCGATGAAATTCCGATTTCCATCGTTTTGAAAATTATAAAAATTGCGGCACTAACACACATTGTAACCTGTGAACTAATTGTCAGAATGTCATGAAATCTTGACACGTTATCGTTTCAAAATTGATCCTGTTCAGAACTTATATAGGTCTGTCAACATGCCAATGCCATAAGTGTATCAGACAGGAGGTTTATTGAGAGATGTGTTCTATGCAAAGTTCAAGCTTTTAATCGAAATTATTGCGACTACTATACAGTGAGCAAACGGATATGAGTGAAACATTTCAAACTGTGATGCTTTAATTACCTAAGCCCACAATGTCTGCTTTCTGCATATAACGCAAATATAAACGCAAAAAAAAAAAAATTTGTAAATAGCAACGTGATGTAGAGCAAAAAAAAAAAAAAGAAGAAAAATCATATAATAAAACAAGTAAATATTTCATTGGTTTGTGTAATAACGTTGGGAACAGTAATAATAACTATCTGTTTAAAAAAAAACTAAAATATTTCGCAATCACTTTCCATAGAAAAGCAAAATTATACTTTTTGTTGACCGAAAATAATTGCATGCATTACAAATTTCACCAAAATGAAGGCCCTGCTTAATCGGACTTGATTTACACTACTTTCAACACTGGTATGCGTGCATGTAAACGCTGTAAGCGCACTGTTAAAATTAACATACCGCGATTCTCTGCCTCGTTCATAATAAGAATAATAGTTCACGTCTTATAAGTATTTTCATATTATATGGAAAGGGAAGCCGAGTATAAATTTCCCTAATTTAACGCAGTCAACAATCCCCAGTGAAAAATTGTACTTTTAGTTAGCGAAATTCATATATTTTTATGAAGCAATAAATTACTCTTTTTTTAAATTTTTTTTTATTTTTTTTTTTTTTTTTTATATTATTTTTCTTACTCAACTTTTTCATTTTGCTTAGCATTCGCCGCCAGCTTATATATAACATTAAGACAGAATTCCTTTTTATCATCACAAATATAAGTAAGTAAGGCATTACAACATTTTCGTTTAACCTATGAGGCAACATTTCCTATAATTTATATAAATGTAGACTTTTTTGAAAATATGATTATATATCTAAGTATTAATCCTATATTCGCATAAATTATATAATTAATTTTATAAAGCTTTACGTACACATTTATTTGTCAGATATAATATTTGGTACATGTTGATTTTGTCCCTAAAATATGTTATATTTTTTTTTCATAGCAACTCTTGCAAAAAGAATGTTAATTCATTTCATGCGCGCATATTATGATTAATTATCATTTATTATAACGTGTATGGATGGATATGCTTGGGATGTTGAGTAAAATGCGTTTCTATACCCACGACCAATGCATGAGGGGTATATTTATTTTGTCAAAATGTTTGCAAGAACCAGAAGGAGGCTTTAGAGACCCCGCATTTATTTTAGTTTAAATCGATACAGGAGTGTCCATCTGTCCGTCTGTGTAGTGTTTATTGCAAATATTCCCCCTCGCTGTATACATGAAGGTGTTGGATTTAAAAATTTGACAGAAATATTGGAAGTTCCTGTGCGCAGGTTACTATTGAAAATGGGCCAAATGGGTCGTTGGATATGCCTACAGTGCCATGTAAAGAGAGAACACCGCGGTTTTGCAAAAGAATTGAAAAATTGGTTTTTTGCTTAGTACTCATATACTATAGCAAAGAAATCTATAAAAATTTGTGCATGTATTCTATGGGCGACGCTGTACAAAACGATATTATAGTGTAGCAAAACTTGATTCTTTTGTCAAACCCTTACAACGCACCGAAGAAAACTTTGAAAACCCCCCATAAACTGCATATATTCTTGACCAGTGTCAATTTGAAATACACCTAAACATGTCCGTCTGTTCGTCCGCCTGCCCAACAGTGTAGTATCAGTGTTAAACATTTGCCCGTTTGGAAAATCCAATCGAGAATATCACCCACAATTTTGCAAAAGATTTTGAAAATGAGCCAAATCATCCAAAGAATAGGCCTGTAACGCCCACAAGCCTATATAGCAATAGCGTAAAGCATAGCATAATATAAAAGTAGAATAAGCCAACCCAATATTACAGAGTATGAAAAATTTAATCTTTTGCTTTTGTTTACTATCTTTGCAAATAATGATGATGGGTATAGAAAATTCGGTCGCAATCGAATATCATTTTCTTACATGTTTTTTTTTTTATTATTTTATTACCATTGTATACCCACTAAATGCCTTCTTCGGAGTATTTGATGAATAAATGATGATAATTTCCTTCTTTTCATTCGTTCTTAACAGGTGCTGGGTTTGAAGTACAATTCTTGTATACGATAATCCCTACCATGTGCAAGACAATTTATTTTATGCAAATTTAGCTGTAGATAGTAAACAGTTCGCACCAAACTGAACATAATTTATTTTTTTCTTCTTTTTCTCTTTTACTGATACGTTTCCTTTGATGATATTTTCACTTAAATATATACCATCTATGAAGCATTGAAAATGATGCGTTTTTAATTAACGCCTTCCTGCGTCTGATATATTGCACGCATTTCGAGCAGATTTATTTAAAAAACTTTGTTGATTTAGAGGCATAAAGATACACAAAAGGAAAAACTTTATTGAAAAAAGTCTATGCAGAACTCGCAAAAAAAAAAAAAAATAAACAAATTAATATTTTTTTATATATAGAAAAACAAAGAATAGATTTTCACATACATATTAGCAAATTTAGATTTTCCGAAATTTGTAGGAAAAAAAGTGTTATTGTATGTATGCATCGCATAGTTAGTTAACTAATATCTTAATATATTGTGTACGTGCTTTTTCGGGTTTCTTATTTATCCTAAATGGCTGAGACGATAAATTATTACGTAGCATTAATTATGCAATCATTAGCTTTTCTTGTGTTGTTTTCCTTTCTTTGGTTAGCTGCGTTCAGATTCGTAAAATTGATCCTTTTCATCAGAACTTGCTTCAAAAGTTTCCTAATTAAATTTTCAATTAATTATGAATGGAAATGTTTGCCATATATTTACACTTCGCATTACTAGTTATATGTGGTCCGCATGTCTTGCATCTGTGGTGTTATGTTGGTCCTAAGCTTACCACTTTTTTTGTATAGTAAAACGTAGCACGATTTAGCTCACAGACACTTATGAGAAATCTGGTAATAACTACAATTTTACTGTTATACCCCACACCCCTTATTGTATATGGGTATAGTAAGTTTGTACCGATGTATGCAACGCCCAGAAGGTCTTGAAATAGACCCAATCGATTACGGGTCGCTTTCTGAATCGAGTTAGGCTTACCTGTCCATCTGTCCATCTGATCTCCGTCTGAAGCAATACAAATACTATTGAAAATAGTTTGGATCGGAACTTGTAACGTCTTATTATGAAAAGTCGTAGAGTGTTTAAGTGGTCGTGTGTTGCTTTAAACACATTTATATATCCAAACAAGCTGTACAAACACACAATATTACAGAAAGCCCTAAAATTGATATTTGGAAATGCAAAATGAAATACTCAAAAAATCGATTCAAAGTCACTGTGCGGCAAGATTGGGGTTATAAATAAGACATTTCGACTAAGCCCTGAAAGGCTTAACTCCGTATCGCAAAAAGCAATCGCCAAATAACGCTTATCTAAAATATTCATAACTAGAAAAAGTTGTTTTCATTTTTAGTTTTATTTTATTTTAACACATATTGTTGCGCTTATATTTTGTCTAAAATTTAAATCGATAAGCGGAAATTTAAACTCGGAAAGAAAATGCTTACGCGTAGAAATCGTTATTTTTAACGAACGAGATAATAAGCGAAACGTAACTCTTGTTTTGTCGGTAAACATATTCGGACAATTGGTTTTCTTCTTAAATATTAGCAACTGCCTATAGATATGCTTCATATAAATTGAGTCTCTCTTTTTAAAAATTTAATAAAATAAAAATGTTTTCTTTATTTGACTTAATGTGAAAAGCACATAATTTGTGACTTGAGTTTCTGAAAATATTGCTTAGTTGCAGATCATAATAATAACATGCAATAAATTAGTCTGTAGGGATAGTATCTACAATCGCCAATGACCTATCATAAAGTTGTCAATATGTACAATGCTTACCAATTATCGATATTGAACTGAATTCACAGCTGAAGTCAATTCATATCTTGCCTCTGCTTTTGTTTTTTTTTTTTTTTTTTTTTTATTTTTTTTTTATTGTTTATAAACATTTACGAGCCGAGTGCAAATAGTTGTTTATCTCTCTATGTTTATTGTAAAGTATCCACAGTCAGTTTTTTATACCAATTCATAGGTTTGTGATATTTGTTTTATCTCTGCAATTGCCTGAATGACGCCATTTATTTTTATAACTCTTTGCCGCTTTATAAGCGTATATGAATTTTAGTACTATCTACATACAATGCAATAACCATTAGAATAACATTTAGCCTGAAAGGTTTATTTCGTATATTTGTATAAATAACTGCATAAAAACTGAACATATATATATATAAAGTTAAGTGTATATATATATATATACAGTTGTGTGCTGCTTATATATATATTTGCCTGTTCCTCTGTGTGTGTGTGTGTGTGTGTGTGTATGCTTGAATGTAAATATGTAACCCTATATGCATTTATGTATGCATTTATGTATGTATGTATGTATGTATGTAAATATGTATGTATATATATATGTATGTATGTTGTATTGTGGTGTAAAACCCCAAAACAATTGTTCCAGTTTCAGTTTTTGTCTTGTCGAGTGTTTTGTTTTCGGTTATTCTAGTTTTTGGTTAAAGTAAACGTACACATATGCACGCATACATGTAAAGTATATAAACGAAAATACGGTCAAAAACAAGGTGAAGGTTAACGTTATTCTTTCGTTCGTTGTTGTTCTTCTTCTTTTACGTTTTATGCAAGAAAACATGTTAACATTTCTAACGTAAGACAATATTTATTTTTTTCTTGCCTTTAGAATTGTTGCCGTTTTTTATTTTTGTTATTATTATTATTATTATTGTTGCTGTAGTGTTGCTATTATTATTGCTGCCGTTAGTTTACACATTTTCCCATTCGCTTGCTTTGCAGCTTTTTTACTTTTGTTATATCAGTCTGCTTAGATAACTCGTAAGTGTTTTCATTTCATATTTGTCGCTTAACATTGTTCGGAGTGTCGCTTTGTGTGTGATTTTTTTTCTTCTTTTTTTTTTTTTGTGCTTTCTCTCTTGGATTTCTTTTGCGTTAAGCAATAACAAAAGCAGCCTACGGTTATGCTATGCCACAGAAAACATTTTTTTTTTTTTTTCTTTTCTTTTCTTTTTTTATTTTTTATATATTCTTTCTTTTTTCGCATCTTGTTATTCTTCTCATTCCAGCCTCTCTCACATTCTTCTGTATTTTCTACATAAAAACGGCCCTGACATGTGAAATTGATTACAGTTTATATTACTGCGTAAACGTGTGACGTAAATAACTATACCGAAAATTTTCACAAACATGCACTTATCGTCTTTCATACGAGTGCATATTTTTTGTATAAAAATATTACACACTTACGCATTTAAATTGTAAATTGGTTAAATTATGTTTATAAATCTTCAATAAATGCACTACGGTTTTGCTGACTTAACTTTTCTTTTTTTGTTTTTTTGTTTTTTTGTTTTTTTTGTTTTTTTTTTGCCCATGTTTACTGATCAACGAAAGTTAATCGCTTGGAAGTGTTGGTTACGTGGGCTTCAATGCATTTGCAGAAACAATTTCTGTTAGTGCTGCTGGCTTTTTGGCACTATCAGCATTTATCATTTACGTATTCTACCGCATTGACCTCCATCATGACAGAACAATTTTTGTGCAAAGAAAACTTTACATATAAAACACTGTAATACTCTTTCGAACTTTTTAAAAATATGTAATAAAAAAAAAAAAAAACGAAAATTTTAAAATAATTATTTTTATTAATATCAAATCATTTAGTACTAATTACAAACATTGTTAAGCGCTCAAATTCCGGATAGCGTTGGCCGCCTAAATATTTTCTGCAAAGTAATTCCAAAAATATTAGCAAAACTTTCTTTTTTTTTATATCTAAATTAACTTTAATAGACTACTTATCGATTAGTATTTTGGAAAGAGAGGAGTTCACATTTTGTATCATAACGGTGTGCGAGTCCGTTTATTCTGTCTTTCCTTCCTTCTTTGATTAAGCGAATGTTCTGTTCTGAATGTTTTGCATCATAACGGTGCGTGAGTCCGTTTATTCTGTCTTTCCTTCCTTCTTTGATTAAGTGAATGTTGCATTGCCTTCTCGAGGGCGCTACATGTGTTAAAATGTGCAACAAGGGAGTTGGAGTTTAACAAGTAAGAATTGTTTTTTCTTCTTAACTAAAACATATTAAAGATATTTTTATAAAAAAAGAAGAAGAAGATTATAATCGGATTCGGAGTGACCGAGTCTTTTATACCCATCATTGTTATTGTAAAAAAGGTCGAAAGAAAGGAAAACAATAAAATTTTCATACTCTATATAATAGGAGAGGGGCGCGGCTGATTTTTGCTATTCTCAAAATAAAAGTTGAAATTTATATAATGTATTTTTCGTAGTTTATGAATAATAAGCTGAAAACACGAAAAGCAAGGATTTTCCACAGTTTATGTTGCTTGTGGCTTGTGGGTGTTGTAGGCGTGTCCTTTAAAAAGTTTAGGTCATTTTCGAGTTCTTTTGCAAATCTCTGGGCAGAATATTTACCACAGACGCTACGTAGTGGAGCAGGTGGACAGACGGACAGACTTGCTTAGGTGCATTTCGAATTCGACAATGTGGGTTCTCAATATTTTTTCTGTTTTTCTGGTAATTTTTCTAATTTTTGTATGGGTACTACGGCATTATCCTTAGAATATACGTTTAAGTTTTTGTAGATTTATCTGCTCTGATTTATGAGTAATGCGGAAAAAATCTTTTGCAAAGCAGAGGTGTTCTTACTGTACGCGCGTCCTCCGACCGATTTGGCTTATTTTCAATGCCATCATGCGTGCAAGAAATATGTTTATTTGTGCCAATTTTGAAGTCGATAACTCCATTTTTGCGATCAGCGGAATTTTACAACGGGCATTACATGGACGGACAGACAGCATACTTACATCGATTGAGGATTTTATGCTGATCAAGAATATATAGACTTTATGGGATCTCTGCGACTTTTTTCTGGGAGTCGCAAATGTTTCGACCCTAATTCTCCAGTAATGGGTATAAAAAGAGTATTAACTATCCCGATATCATTATTTCATACTTCCTAGTCGTAGCGTTCAAGTCTACTTTCTTGGGTTCTTTAGGACTAAATTAAGGCATAAACTGTCGTTTTGTTTTTTTTTTTTTTCATGTTAACTTGATGTGTTTGATGTGTTCTTCTACAAGTAGATTTGCTTTGCGTAAGCGTATTTCTTAAGAAGTCTCTTGAATTTATTTACTTATTTCTCAGATCTTTTCTAAGCCTTCACAGCAAGTATTTACGAGTAATTTAGTGCTGGAGGCGTTGAAGCTTATGTAACAGATTGTAGACATGTATAAATTAAATTCTTTTTGCAAGTTGGCGCGAAAAAGTCTGTCGCTGTCATTCGCTACGCAAATGCTTTCACTTATTTTGATTCACTAGATACTTATAATTTTCACAAAGACTTATCCATAAAACTTATATTTTTTAGGCCCTTTCTTATTTAGAAATTTTGATATTTTTTCAGAGCAAAAAATAAATGCTTTCTAGCAAACATTCTCCTTCTTCTCTGTGCTTGTGAAAACTGACACCAAACATCCTCACAAATCTGTCTATGATTCTTTATTACTGAGTTGTATTTATTTTGCATTGCTTTGTACCACTCTCTCGCTTTCCCGCAGTGTCTGAGTATTCCCAAAGACTATACTGACGTATTTTCTGCTTCAATCCTGCTATTGTTGTTGATGTAATTAGTATGTTTCAAAGCTTCCATTAAACCAAACTCCATCCCCCACGCCCTTTTCCGGTGATGTCCTCTATTCACATGTATTTCTATTCAGGTCAGAAATACGTTTTCATAGAAAATTGTCTACACCAGTAAATGGAAATAGGCTCGTGCTTCATATAAGTCAGAGAGGTATCGATTTATTCTAGCTTCCGTCCTGTATAATCAGTGTAATAGATTTAAATATCTATTGATCGGGGTAAAAAGGTGGGTCCATCTCAGATATTGCATACATTCGCACAAACTTAACATATATTTGCACCACAACTGATGCGGGACATAACAACTTGGCTTAACCTAAATTAAATATCGCTAGGACAATTAATGGAGATCTTTTTCGGATACATTGCAAATATTATTTCCAAAACAGTCCCATTGGATGGACGGACATCTGAATATTTTGCAATTTTTATATGTATGTGTTCATATGCGTATGTATGTATGTATGTCTGTCTATACTGGCTTGAATTGATTCTTATTAAAATAAGTTACTTTCTATTAAGAAACATTTTCAAACTGCATTTCTACTAAGAAACTATATGCAATGTAAAAGTGCAAAGAATTTCTAATCTGAGAAAAGGAAAATTTTTTTAAAATTAATTTTCAATTAAATGATTTCTATTTAATACATAAAACGTCCAACAAGTTAAACGTACATCTTCACATTCTTCCCATTGCTTGCAACAACGATCACAATAAACAACAGATGTGTAAATGTGTCTGTGAATCGGTTGCAAACAATCGCCACTATTGTAAAGATATTTAACATAAAAGAAAAAAAAAAAAAAAAAGAAGAAAAATTCTAAACACAAAACAATGTCTTTCACTCGAACATTTCACACGCCAGCGCATATTCTAACAATTGTAAAAATTTTCCGAAGCAACTATTTCGCCCAACAAAACTACGAACATAAAACAAAAGCTTACCACAAAAAAAAAAAAAAAAAAAAAAAAAGAAATGAACAAAATACAAAAACTGGGTACAAATGAAATTTTGCGGTTTATTACTGAACGTCTAGAATATAGGCATACGTGAAAGTACGGTTGTTTGCTTTTATGACTTTCTTCTTCGAATTTCGCAAACGTAAGAGAGCCATAAATTAATGTATAGCCTACTTTTAGTAACTTAATTGCTTCAGAAATTAAAAATCTATCGCAAAGCATTTGCTTCTTCTTTCTTTTTTTTGTGTGCTTGCTTCATAGCATTATCTTCAGCACCAAAAATAATATATATTCAGTTAGTTACATCGCAGATATTTCCTTTTCTTCTTCTTCTTTCTTCTCTCGACATATGACATAAGATGTCTCCTAAAAGAATTGTTGGGTTGAAGGAGACGGCACGTACGGCAGGGCGTAAAATAGTCCTGGGTATGATACGAGCCCGTTCGTTAAGAAAGTTTCGGCCGTCCGTCTGTCTCTATAGAGGCTTCCGCGCTTGCATATTTCGAATGCGATCGCGTGTGCGGAGTGTTTGTCGGGTAGAAAATGAAATGACACGTGCCTTTATCCGTCACGACCTCCGGTCGCATGATCTTTAATTATATTAACATAATATATTACTGCGTTGCACAAGAGTTTCCGACTTTGATTACCCGCTCAAGTATATTACTTTTTCTTATAAAGTACAAAAGCATAAAAAGTATTCAGCTTAAACAGAATCTTTTAATGCCTGCCACGTAGCTTATACACTTAATTTGATTACCAGATAGAGGGGTAAACGTAATGATTCGATTCATTGATTCCACATCGATCGTATCGTGCTACGATATCCATATGACGTCTTTCAATTCGTCATATCATATTTTGAATATCCGTTGGCCGTACTTCGGCAAACAATTCCTACAAAAATTGAAAACCATTTTCGGATGCATCGCTTTATTTTATCTACGATTTCCTAGTAATTATAATTACTTTCTATATAAAGGATATCTCGAACCGATAAACACAAATACATGATTGAACCGATTCCGATAGTTACGCTGATCGAGAATAGGCGCTACAAGTTTTCGACGCTATTCCTCGCATGGGTAAAGCGGAAGGCAATTCGAATTTGACATTTGGCCAAAGAAAAAAAAGAAAACATATCGAAAAGAAAGTACATCAGAAGGTTGTCTTATTTCCTTCTTTGTTTTCTTCTTTTTTTTTTTTCTTATATTTTTCCACAGAAAATCTCATTTTGGTACGATAGATAGAATAGAGGATACAATTGACTCTTGAAACGTTGATACTCTCTTTCGAAATCTTGCAATTAGAGGCTTAGGTTTCTCCCGCTGCGAGTCCGTTAGTTCGTTGTGCACATTTAGCGAAAAGTTTTTTTTTTTGGAAAGATGGTTAATTTATAGACCGAATCGGTAAACCTTAAATTTTTAAACTGTTTTATTTAATACATACATACATGTATGTTCCATGTGTGTCTTCATAGTAAAGTAAAGTAAAGTAGAAGGTAAAAAAAAATTGTTTGTTACATTGTCTTTAATTCTATTGATGTTTCTCTAAAATTTGTTGCTTCTGGCTATAAGCTAAGATGTTCTACGTAAAGCTTTTCTGTGTGCTAGTGAAGGATTTTCATTGATTTTTCCTTTTTAGACAAAAAAAAAAAAAAACAAACTAAATTTGATATGAAAATATAAAAGTTTCGCTTTATAATAAATTTCAATTAAAAAGGTTTGTATATAATGTGGGAGAAGAATTATTTTTTAATTAACGAACAAAAGGACGAAGTAATCGATAAGGATGCCTAAGTGCAATGTTAGGCAATATCTTAAATTAAATTAAGAACTTAAGAAGTTTTAGGGGTTAAAATATATTTTGATATAAGTATTCTTTTTAAGTCTTTCGCTTATAAAGTTTTTTTTTTTAGGTTAAGTTTAGGTTACCAAATGTATTTTACAAAATTATCTTTACACAGAACAAGTAAGAACACTACAGCCGGGCGATCATATTCTCCATATAACGACGTTTCCGAATAGGGTGTTAGATGGGAAGTGGTCGAACAAGTTGACCGGCCCGAACCACTTCCTCCAATAGCGGTTGTCCTTGGGGCAAAAAACTCTGTGTATTAAATTTCATCAAAATATCTCACATATTACGGGCTATGGGCTGAACACCAAATTATAAGACGAACGGACGGGCGGACAGACAATACTAAGAAATGGGTCTATATCAAATTCTTCTGGATGTTGAATACATCCGTACAAACTCAACATATGCTTATATCGCAACTGGTGTAGGGTCTAATAATGGAGTACAGCTGTTCACTTCCTATTCTCTACCGAATGCTTGTCGCATCAGAAAGAGCTGCGACTAATTATGCAAACCAACTTTTTGCTATAACGTCAACACCATTGAAGTCGCCTTTGGATTCTAGGCAGCAAATATTGCCGTTGAGTTTGAATCGCACAGTTAGCGAAAAGCAATCTTGGGGTTGACTTTGAGTGGATAAGTTTCTTATAAGTGATAAAAAATAAAACCATTGTTGAAATGATCTGAAATTTTTAATTTCGTTAATGTTGTGATTATCTTAAGTTTTCCTGCCCGAACTCGTTGTTTGGTTCAAAATGCGTCCGTTTGTGTTCCGTACATCTGATCCTTTTCATATTGCAAGTCTATGGTTTTCAGTCTATGATTTCCAGTCGTACTATAATACTGCGGATCAGGTTGCATACACAGCGAAGAGCAATGGGTTTTGAGTTTACAACAAACCAAGAGGAAGCTTAACTAATATTGAGTATCGAAAATTGTGTTTTTTTTTTTTATGCCATGACCTATCATTCAGGGGATGTACCTTGTATATGAAGTGCAACGATGGTCGGAAAGACGAAATGGGAAAATTGCAATCGGTAAGTGTTATGTCTTTACCGGCTGAGCACGCAATGCAGCTGCAACAAGTGTACAACAAGTATAGTCAAACCGCATTGAGATTTGAATCCGCGAGCATGGTAGTCGCGATCCTCGTTCACTCGACTATGCGACAGACCATTACAGACATATATAAAGTAGAGGGCATGGCAGTGAATAAGAAAATAGAAAAGAAAAGCTTAGCCTATCATATGGTTTTGATGTTTCGTTTGCTTTACATATCTGGCAATTTTTCCGATTGCATTAAATTTGTTTAATATTCTTACGTTGGAATGTCGTTGAGATTGTTTTTTTTTTACATTTTTTTTTTTTTTTTTTTTTGTGCTGCACTCGTTTTAAATTTCAAGGCAAATTTCTCGCACATTTTGTAAAATTTATTTAAAAAATCTTTTGATTAAGAAAAGAAGCCTATAAATATTTATCAAATTTAAGCTTTTGGAACATTTCACTGTAAAAGCCTAACGAGCACTTTTTAGCTTCTATTTACATAAAAAATTCACTTCGATCACTTTAGATGTTAAATTAAACAGCCACGAAAGTGTTAACATTATCGAAGTCATGCGTTCTTAAAATTATTTGTTTATTTTTTATAAACTTTTATAAAATATTTATAACAAAATCAACGAAAATAAAAACTTGTGTATGACGGTGCGGGAATTTGGCTGGTGCCAATGGCTTTCAGTTTATTATGATGGAGACATTTCTTGTCCTGGGTCTATGTTTTATACTATACGAAGCGTTGGATTTCTTTCAAGGATGCATACATAGTGCCACACCTTCCGCTAGCGATCAAATTGACGCTTATCGTCGTCAACTTGACGAGCAACGTCAAAAGCAACAAGAAGAACAATTTTTGGCAAATCTTACACCATTGCTTAGTGCCCAGTTGGCTGCAGCTGGTTTTACATTTTCCACATCCACCAATTCGACGGTATCGACTGCTAGTGTTATAAGTGATTTAAAATTGCAAATTGCACAACGAGTTGAAGGTGAATCTCATTCAGTTAGTACACCGGCTCTAAATGGTACAGGCGGTAGTTTTAGGCCCGTTTACAATTCCATCTATGAGACCCAGCTCTTACAGGGATCATCTTCTCTACCCAGGGACTATTACTATCTGCAACAACAGCAGTTAAAAAATAAGACATCTTCGAAATCGATATTATCGCGATTCTCCTCAAATTCAGATAATCGTATATATCCAGAAAATTCCGCTTTGCCAGCTCTATCTACGAGCGTTATAACGACTCAGCCTACTTTACAAAATTGTCGGCCTACTTTGGATACCGAAACTCCCATCATAACAGTACCACCAACATCTTCAGTATTGGCTGTGGAATTAAAGAGAGCTATACTAAGCAATAATAACAACAATAGTTGTAGCAAAGATTCGAAATCTTTAACGCATCATAAATCGAATCAATCATTAAATTCGCAAAATCACGAGTCAACCTCATCGGAAGAAGACGAAGACGCTGACACAAGTGATTCCGATTCTTCAACAGCGGGTTCCGCCTCGTTGAACTCCGGTGCCTTTAGCTCGGATCACGAATTAGCCGATGAACGTACTTTCCCCTTGGGCTCGTGCTCATCCTCATCTCATACCGATTTTCGTGAAATCGAATGCGAACGCATGCGGCGTCAATGTGTGAGCGTCAAACGCATTTATAGCATATCGGAGAAATTTTAGGCGAAAAATCATAAATAAAAAAAAAAAAAAAAGGAAAAAAATAACTATTGGTTTGATATCAAAATCTGTACCAAAAAGTAAAAAAGAAAAAAGTTTTTTATTTAAAACTAAATAATTTGCTGAAAAAATTTGACAAAAGGTATTTTAAAAGTGGTTTTAATTGTAAAAGACTAAGATTTCTAAACTCAAGGGAAAAGAAAATTAAGAAAAAGCACACAACTCATTCACTAATGCCCAAAAAAAAAAAAAAAAAAAAAAAAAAAAAAAGAAAGAAAAAGATGTAAAGGCACGCATTTAGAAAAACTCACCAAATTTGCATAACCGCTCTCACTATTACTCACAAACAAATTGATTGTTAATCTTTCTTCAGCATTTTCAAACAGCAAACAATTCATTCACACCTTCTTTTCACCGTATATTTGCATTAACTATCGTCTCGTTTTCACCATTTGGTCACTTGGTTCGCTCGTTACGCTTAAGCTCGCTGGTAACCGCTCAATTTCATTGCCTCAGTTCATTGAACACATGCCAAACGCTCTTAGCAAATTTTACATTCATTTGCGAATTAAATCAATATTTTACACAATTCTATTTTATGCAATAATCTGATTGGAAAAATCTTTCCAAAAAACCAAAAGGAAAAAACAAAATGTAATAAATATTGAAATTTATTGGAAAAAAAAATAAATAAATAAACAGAAAAATTTATTTAATTGCATTTTGCAATTCGATAAAGGTTTGACATTTTTAAAAGAAGTAAAGTGCATTTTTTGTTTTTTTTTTTGTTTTTTTTTTTTGATATAAGAAATGAAAAAAAAAAAAAAAAAAAAA
>CCAG010002974.1:0-20346 GCA_001077435.1 Glossina morsitans morsitans
TTTTTTTTTTTTTTTTTTTTTTGATATAAAAAAAAAAAAAAAAAAAAAAAAAAAAAAAAGATTTAAAACCATTAGACTATGGCAGGGAAAAAAATGTTTTGAATTTTGCATAATGTCTTCTAAAACCGGGCTACATAATCATCTAACGTAATTATCTATATATATATATATATTGCATTGTATTCTTTGCTTGCAAGGGCCGAATAAGTGGACCGACTGTATTCTTTGCACGACCAAATCTTGTTCAAATCTAAATTAAGAAATTCTTCCCATGAGAATCAAGTAAAAATATCAATTCTCAATACAATGAATTATGTGGTCGAGGTGAAGGCTACAAAAGAACCTAAACCTATCCACATCTTTATTTAGCTTACATGCTTAGATGTAACATAAGGAATCAGGCAAGATCTTTTTGTAGGCGTTGAAAGGGACAAATTAAAAGGGAAGGTAGGAAGATAGCATAGGCATTAGCTAAACGAAACTAGTTTGTCTGGATCTTAATTCACTTTGTAGTGTCGTTCGTTGCAGGGCAAGATTAGTTGCGTGTTGTCAACGCAGCAATTGCCTACTTTTGCAAAAAAAAAAAAAAACCTATATATAAATTTTGGGAAAAAATAATTAATAATAATAAAAATAAAACATCTAAAAACATTGTAGTCGCCAGAAGCTTACCACCATTACCACCGTTGATCACTTCGCCTAATACAATTCTTGTTTTATTTTCGTGGTAAGCGGACCCTTTGGGGAGTGGCCCAAATTGGGCCACAATTCATTTTTATCTCACATCAATCTTAGGCTAACTTATCGCACGCACAGTTACGTGAGACGTGACTCGAAATATTGGCCCATGCGGTCCAAATCTTTCATATTAATTTAGTATTCGAAAATATTAATACTTCGCGATATCTGTTAGTAAATTTTGAAAATTGCAAACTTTTTCATATACGATCTACGCCCTATATGGGCAATGGATGTAAAAATTGTGGCAATAGCTTTCGTGCTCGGCCCATTTTGCATCGATTTGCACCAAAAAAAAAAAGAAAAAGATTCATCTTTATCTGATTCTTTAAAATGTTACATACATCCGCACAACTTTAATATACTCTGTTCCACATGTGATGTTAAGTGTGAAAGCATTGTTTTGTTTTAATGACCAATCATTCAGGAAATGCATCCTATTCGGCGACAGTCAGAAAGTTGCGCGGAAAGAGATAGAGAAGTGATGGTCGCAGCCTAGTGAGTGCGGTCGCAGTCGTTAAGTGTTATATCTGACTGACTAAGCAACGTCTATCTCGCCCTTTCTTTTGTTCTTTTAAGTGATTTTCTCGATATTACTTTTCCAAGGCGAAATGCATCCGCCACTTAACAATTACGGTACAATACGGTACAATGTAAATGTAATATGCTCTGAACTTTATTGAAAACTGATGAAGATGAACACAATCGGTACAGTTTCTCTATGCATCTTTCTACCTCTACGATTGTTTGTTTTTTTTTATATTCTTCTCTTAAACGATTTTTCTGGATCTTTCTGGATCAGAATATTTTTAGTTTACTAAGTCAGAGTATTGCTTTAGCGTACTTCTCTACAATACAATTCTTCATACACTTGAGTGCAGCCCTATAATATGCTATAATGTTCAGTAAGAAAAACATGTAAAAGTATGCTGCTTAAGTTAATGCGGACGTATGGAACACGCAGAAGAGCTTAAGATAGACCCAGTTTTTATTACACCGATCGATTCAGAATCGTATCTGAATTGATCGAAGCCTGTCTGTCCGTCTGATGTTTGTCCATATAAATTTGTGTTCAAGCTACAGGTCACAATTCTTGAGATATTTTGATAAAATTTCGTATAGTGACGTGCTTTGCTCCAAGGACGAACGTTATTGAACGCGGTTCGGACCGGCCTATTCTGAAAAGTCGTTACATGGAAAAAATTTGCAATTTTCAAAATTGCTTGGTAAAAGTGACTAAGTAGCAGCATTTCGTTATTCTAAATTGATGTGAAAACGTTGGACTGGCTGGGATAACGTTTGAAGTCCTCTCGTATAATGAAAACTGAGTTTTAAGCGACAAAAAGGTATAATTCTCAATACTTCGTGATGAAAATTATATCATAATAATAATTTAATATAAAAAAATTACCTGTGCCGAAATTGGATCATCTCAGTCTATTTTTGGATCCCACACTAATAAGGATTTTCACGAAAACTGACCCTTCGTGAAGCCGAAAAGTCCATATTTTAATAAGCGGTGATGAAAATTGACTGTCCATAGTAATTTTATACAAAAATCAACTGTACAAATTTGGACCATTTTTAGATGCTTCCCTATATAAGGATTGAACTTGTACTACATTAGGCTGCGTTTTGGGCCCGCTTGGCCGTAAATGCGCACTTAAAAAATACGCCTTTATATAGAAACAAGATATAATGTTTGTGTTCTATAAAAAAAAAATAAGAATTGTGTTAGACAATGTGGTGTACGGCATTCAGGTGGAGTCGGTCTTGCTCGACTATAATGTTCTTACTTGTTTATACAAAATTTCAGTTTTCATATTCCTTTTGATTAATTTTACTTATTAATTTTGATGTTTAACTTATTTTCCTTAAGACTTTTAGAGCAAAAAATAAGAAAAAAAAAAGGCACACCATCATTACCACCACAACCGTCGTAGTTAATATCGGTTCGTAGTCAAACCAAAGACAATACGATAAATTATAAGATAATTTGTACGACAGTCGACAAGTTATCCCTCAAACTTAAAACATAAAATCAATGTTGGTCGTCTTTTGATGGCGAAAAAAAAGTTGCAGCAGTAAATAAAGCTATGATAAGCAATGAGTCTGATGCTTGTGTATTTTCAAGTCTTAAAATTTTACTAGCCGGTCTTGTTGGCGCCATTTAACAACAATGGCGTCGCAATTCTTTATATATTTATTTCTTGTAAGTCTGTATGCCTGGAATTTCAACTATCGCGTTTCTAAAGAAAAAAAAAAGGAAAAAAATAAATAAAAGAAAGGAAACGGAAAACAAAACAACTTAAGACACCTAATTGATGAGAGCAACCGAACGGAAAACTGAAGAAGTCTGTCTGCTTCAGTCTATGCTGGTCTGCATTTGTAAACGGGAAAGTATTGAAATGAAAACAAAGGAAACCATTGAACACATTTTGGCTCCTTGTTCAATAAATAGACTCAAACAATAGCAGTTAAAAGCAAAAGAGGGAAAAAAGGAATTAAAATTGATTAACTAGAAAAATCACAACAGTACTTTTATATTTCCTATTAAAAACAGTAAACAAGAAAAAAAAAAAAAAAAAAAATTTATTCATCAATTTTTGTTTTTTTTGTTTGTCTCCTTTAGTAGGTAGGTTCAATTTATTCAAAATTTTCCGTATCATTATAAATGAATGCTATTAAACACTGGAAAATCACTCATTATGAAAACGAGGAGAAAGAAAATTCTGTTGTAAATATTATTTAGCTTTTTATAACCCAGACGACAGCCCGTATACTCATTCGATTTGTTAAATGTTCGTAACGCATAAAAATTGAATGCAAGATCCCATAATGTATAAATATCTTCGACTACTATAAATATCGGAATTGATTTATCGATGTATTTTTGTCTGTCCGTCATTCCGCTTACACCACAGTCAAGAGTGAAAGTTTGTTCGAAAACCCGCTGAATCGAAATACAATTAACAAAACAACAAGTGAAAACACTATTGTGAGAGACGGCCGAACATTAAATACCCTACACCACTTCATTTAATGCAATTATTCGTATAACGTTTTTCCCAAATTAGGTGTTATTACGGGAAGTGGTGGAAAAACGGGTGCGTTTTTCAAACTGTTTTCAAAAGCGGGTCAATACACATCAGTGTACCAAGTTTCAGGAAAATTACTTAAACTGCGGCCTATAAGTTGCGCTTATGAAAGCAAAGCGGATAGATGGACGGGCCAGTTTAAAAACTTTTTCTCAATTGATCGCTATAATAAAAGATGAGTATATCTCAAGTCCCTTTGGATGTTGTGTATAAAACTCAATGGGCCCTCGTATCGTATGTAACGTAAGGTATAAAAAAAAAGGAAAGTATCATATATTGGTAACATTGTCTATGTCGACTCGACGAAATTGTGTCTAGTTACAGTCTAATATCATACACAAAGTAACAGCGGTGTGTATTGGAAAATTCGGCCTAAGCCAAACAGAAACTCATTCTTATTTTAATTTTTTTCCTAACTTTTTTTCGTTCGATTTTTATATTTTCTGTTTTTATTTATTTTTTTTCTGTTAAGAAAAAATATTAAAGGAAACTATCAGTAATTAAAATGCATTTTTATATAAAATTCCTGTTAGTCCTAGAATTAAATGAAAAACTTTATTTCATTGTAGGAGAACGTTAAAGTTTTTACAATTTTATGTAGAGAGAATCTTTTAACATACAATTTTTCTAGTGAAATTAGTTTTTTTTTTTTTTTTTTTAATATGCTTTTTAACTCCCTTCACGTACATATTTACCAGGCATTTAACTTAACGTCCATAAAATATAAATGTTTTAGCTTTTCATTTTGCTTAAGTAAGCATAAAACTAAAGGCATACATACGAATTATATATATATTTTATATATATATATGTAAAAAAAAAGAGAGAGAAAAAAAAAACAAATAAATTCTACCTCGTTTACAATAACACCTCTCAAATATTAACTCACACTCGTGCTTATACACAACGTCGCAAATGAACTCATAAAAAAGAAAATTTTTTAATTTTCATGAATTTAGTTTTCCAACATTGCTTTAATATAAAGTTAGGCGTTAAATGCGTGAAATTCTATTAAACTACCCACACAAAAAAAAAAAAAAAAGAAAAAAAAATCATGTCTAAAAGTATGCTTTGACACTTATTATATACTAATGTAAAATATAAAATGCCTGTAAACTTTAATCTGCGAATGGAAAGTAAAAAAAAAATTAAATAACAGGAAGAGTTAGTTAAAGGAAGAAGAAAAGTAAAAAATACATTTTTTGTACATACATAATATAATATAAACAAAATAAACCAAAACTTAAATAATAAAAGGTTGACCACAAATTTAAAATACGGTCTTTGCAGGGAACACCATGTATTAGGGCTTATGTTTTAAACCCTTACAAATAAATATTCTAAAGGGCTTAAGCAAACATAACATCCCTTTTGCTTTTCGTAGCGCAATGCTCGTTGCTAACGTTGAGTCTGTCTTGCTGCTTCTGAATGTAAGACTAAATAAAATATCAAAAACAAAAAAAAAAAAAATGCATCCTTTGTTAACCATGAAGAGATTTCAGAAATGTTCTCTACATTCTCCGAATACGTGGAGGTCTTACGTAAATATTTCTATCTCTTTCTATCTCTTTCTCTCTCTCACATTACTTCAGTGAAGGTTGTAATAGTTATGTGGTATGATTAGATTTAAAGTATGCTTTCAAAAAGTATACTTAAATAGGCGTTTGCCCTATCGAATTAACGATGTTTTATAAGAAATTGTTTAACAAAATTTGCAACATATTTTTAAGAGTTTTTTTTAATGCACATTCCTTAGCATACTTTATAAGGCATTATAAATCTGTTTCTCAAAATATACGGCATAACAGAGAAATTCCCTTGTTAATACTTGAACTTATAGTTAAAGTATATACGTGTATCGCTAATAAAACTGGCAGTACAAATATTTCGTAATATGAAATTGTGTTATCTTTTTATAACATTCTTGTTCGTCATCACAAGCACGTCATAGTTTGTATTTGATATGCGAAGCTTTATGCTTTAGATTAATTCACTGCGTGATGACAACATTAATATAAAGCCGACGGTTAACGTTAATAAAACTAATAATCATGTAAGTAAAAAAGCAATTATCTGCTAGCCATAGTGAGTAGATATGACGATTAAAAACTTACTCCTCTTCTTTTTTTTTTTGTCTTTTTTTCGTAGACGAATAAAAGAGTTGAGTATATGCATAGGAGTTATTTAATATTGTGAATTGCAACATGCATTCGAGCCTTTCCAAGAATTCCGAGATGATACTTTCCAATGCATTATGCATCGAACAATGGGCAAGCTTTGTGAAGGTATACGATTCGAAAAGCGCTTTGATTATGCGTCGTGAACTATTTTTCTTGCTTGTTTCATGACTAGTCGGCTTAATATGAAAACTTGACTTAGTTCAATTAAATAAATAACGCGCAATAGCGTTTTTAGGCTCAACTTACTTCAATTTTAAATACTTTATATATACTGCGGACCCAACATAAAAACTTATTTATGAGATTGCATTTCAATAAGTAACGAACGAACGCACGTACAGACATACTTAAAGAAATGTGTCGCAATATTATAAATAAAATTAAAACAACTACGAGATATCTATTCTTTCTTTGCTTGGTATAAAGATAAGTACCTTTAAGGTAGCTATGCACCTACTTTAGGTGAGTTCAACAAACTTATTCACCCTTCTTGACTTTTTATGCCAAGCGTTTTAATCATCCTTTCCAATTTTCGAGACGTGTTAAAACTACAAATTTTGAACATCTCCAAGAACTACAAGTAAAGAAATTCTATTTGGCCGCGACGGAACCTTCTATATCCATTACCGTTTGAAACCGAATAATAATAAGTACATTTTATGTTGTCTCTGAAGCTTTTGTCTGGGTGGTAAAGAAATTTTAATGCAGAAATGGAATTTCAAAATACCATAATAATATTGAGTGGCCGGCGCCGACGCTTTTCATTTTTGTACGGGTGCTGCAAGTTTTTATCGTTTTCTAAGTTACGGTTTATAGGTAACGAGTACACAATCAGAATTTTTTCATTTTTCAAAACCGAGAAGACCTAAATTATACAGTGCTATGTGGATATCCTGCGATCGATTTGGCCCGATTTCAATATGAATGTGCGTGCGTGTTTCTGCCGAATTTCAAGGCGACCAGGAGAATGCTTCTATCGACGTTGCATATACAAGCGAACAAACCGACAGACATGCTTATGTCGGTTTAAAATTTGATGCTGATCAAGAATATATATAATCTATGGGGTCTTTAGAGCATAACGCATACACCTCTCATCCTTCGGTGATGGGTATATAAAACACAAGTGAATTTTCGCTTTTCACTTAAATTTTCAAGGTCAAGTGTAAACACATATATTGAATGGAATGCCAAAAGTGGCACAAATTTCGTGTGTAAATAAAATGCACGACATATTACTCTTAGTTCGGGAAGCGTGAAATATTAAAACTGAACTTAAGGTTTTAATAGATTTGTTTTATTTATTACATACAGTCGGTCTACTTGCCTGAGGAAGTGTTTGAATTAAATAAAAAAAAAATATTTTTAAGTTTATTTTTAAGCAAAAAACCTCTCCTCAAGTTTATTTAATATTTACCTTGACGCAGTCATTTCGATGAAATTTCGTTAACATTTTCACCTGCAACATAAGTCCATCGGTAACATCTTTGCGTGAGTGTGCTTTTTCTTAGTTTTCATTTCTCCGATCATTCAGACTCATCATCAACAATCATCAGTCTGCCCCTTAAGCTCAATTTTAAAAGGAATATTTCTCTTTTAAGGGAGACACAACCGAAACAACAAACCGCTATTGAAGATAAGTCAATTTTGTTATTTTTTTTTTTTCGGTTAATCCTGTAAATATTGCAAAATAAATCAAAAAAAAAAAAAAATTCTAAACAAGAGTTCATTTAGTTTTATGTATGTAAGAAAACGTAAAAATTTCAAAAAAACAAAAAAACAAAATTACAACAAGAAATCTCTCTCGCTCCGTACTTATCTACTAAGTACACTGCTACGGCAATTGATGAACAAACAACAATAAAACAAATCTAAGAACGAATTTTACTCACTTGCAAGAAACAACGGAAAAACAAAATAAAAATGAAAATTTATTTATGAAAGACTCGCAATCCCTTACAAATGCCTTTTTTTGCAAAAACCGCAATAACCGCATCAACAATAAGAGCAACAGCAGCAGCAGCAGCAGCAGCAGAAACAAAAAGTGTGTAAAACAAAAACATTTTCAAGAACTCATTAAATTATGGACTCGTTGGAACGTATTATGCGTGCGGCACCATTGCCGCGCGCTTTAAGTGTAAACACAGCCAATGCAAAAGGCCAGCAAAGAGCTCTTGTGCATGCATCGTTGGCGGCAGCAACAGTCGGTCGCAAAGGTAGACATTTAACGGGTACATTTTGTTTAACCGGTGATACCATGGAGGGTATTATACAATGTTTAGTATTTCTTAAAGCGTTTTCGGTAAGTAACGTTTTCCTTTTAAAACCAATAAACATTTTAAAAATATATTTAATTCTTTGAAAAAAGAAAAACGGGCTGCTTGAAGGTTTTACCTCGTCATTGAAAATATTTCTTCTCCGTTAATGTTAACTGTTATTCCACTGACTGACTGACTGACTACGCACCCTTCGCAGTAATAACTAATACGTGGCTTGCTCAAGAAATAACGAACATCCTTTTATTCTGACCAAAGTAGAAACTTTTTGGTAGATATTGGACACTTTGTCGAAAGCATTTTGCTGTTTATGGCTCATAGGGTACAGTCTCCAATTCGGCCTGCGATTTCATTTCTATCTAAACTGTTGTTGGCATATGTTGTTTTTTGAGAATATTTGTAAACTTGGGAGACTGGCCATAATTTGGAGAATATTTTCGCATGAGGGTTGTGCTTCGCTACTCCTCAAAACGAGCTAAAATGTTGGTTGCTTCAGAGACGATTCCTCGAAGAGCAATTCTCTTATTACGATTTATATTTCTACACTTCCATCAATGACGAGTGTATTGAGAGCATAAATTAGTTTGGTCGTTTTTTTTTATTTTTATTTCTTTTGGTCAAAATGCCTTTATTTGCGAACAAAAGGAATACAAAGATTAAGCAAAGTATCGTCTATCACTCTGCTCACTTCTAAGGCAATTTTCGAATTCTATCTGGAGAAAATGCCTTGTCTTTTGCGACTAGTGGAGAGGGCAGACCATTCCAGGTTAAAACAGCTCTCATTTGGGTTCACTTTTTCATAACTCGGTGTAACTGTAGACCTGTAGCTTTTCTTATGGCTCTCATTTTAAAATTATATGCAAACGCAATGAAGTTGTGTTCATACCTAACGATTAACCGAATCAATTTATCTACGTACTTTTAAAAGTTCGGGCTTACATTTAAAATTCACTCTTCACTAAGCTTACTATGCGTACTTTGGTAGTGGACTGATAGCCTTAACATAATATTTACATACACAAATGTAGCAGATTACCTGCAATATTTTTCAATACAAGTTTATATTTTATAAAATTAATCCTTTAATCTTCTCATTACAGCTGAGTGCATATTAAATAATAAATTAAATTATTCGCAAAAAAATAAAAAAAAAATAAAAAAACTGCCATTAGGCGATGAAAGACTTTTTACTAAAAATTAAACCAAATCATTAAAATATTATTAACTCGTAAAAAAATTAACTACTAAAACACTTAAAAGATTAAATATTCGGCCAGCATGGTCTGTCTACATTGAATGGTGAGGAATATGAGAATTTATTATGCTATTCATGGTCACGCAATGTGGATAGTTATTCGGTTCTAGGGACATCCTGATTTTGTTCACTTCTTTTAAAATTATAGTTGAACAGTTCCTCGCCTCTTGCACGTTACATATTCAATTATTCGCGTTAATGTTACCCAATGATCGTTGTAATCATTTCCATAAGCGAGCAATGCATCTTCAGAGTTGACACATTTTATAAAGCTCCTCTTCTTATAATATCAAGACTCAAGACACGTGTCATCAATGAGAAGTGGAATACAACATCCGGACGTGAGAACGATAATGACTTTTGATGATGACGCTGTGCAAATACGTTAAGGCGGGATTAAACGCTTAGTTTGTCTGTAAGCTAATCGTAATCCTAATGGTTTCTATACAGCATTTTAACTTTAGATTGTTTCTGATAAGTATTTATACCGAGCTCATGTCAATATCGGCTGAAGACAACATTATCTTGAAATATATTTTCTTTTTCAGTTTCTTAGCCATTCATTGGCAGCGCTATCTAATGAGATCTATATTTTAATTTTTGTTTAAATTATAGCGACTTAGAGAGGACGAACAAAAGAGAATAGAGAAAATATGGATAAAACGACTTGACATCGTGTATTTGTCAGTGATAGGTTTGGGTGTAACTGAGTGCCTGAGTCTAGTATTTCCAACGAACGGCTCATGTTCGTTTCAAATATTTCAAAGTTCAGGCGGTATGTAAGCGGACCAGGCCGCTTTGTGGCAGACTATTTTTGACTAAAAATGGACCTGCTGCGATTAAAAGAAAAGCCCACTCTAAATATTTAGGATTTTTCTTCAAAACGCTCCGGAAAAACTGCATATGTGCAATGAATTCCTGCTGAGCTTAACGCTCGCTTTCTAACTTCTGTAACGTACTAACAGATTCCTTTAGAAAGCATTTATTTTGATTTAGATGGATTTCAAAACACGTCGATCAAGACGAACATTGAATGGGCATGAGACTGAGAGCTATCAGCGATTCTATCAGCCACTGAAGAGTTGCGAATGGAGCTTTTTATGATAGCAATATATCATATCTATATAGCTATAGATGTATACAAATTTCCTTTTCTCTATCATTTCGCAAGACTTAAATCGGAAAACGTGCGATTTCGTTTGCGGCGAACGGAGCGAACGGAGCTGTTTGAAATCCTTAAAAGTATAGTTGTGTGCTTGGGCCTGATGGCATTCAATCATGCATACTTAAACCATGCTCTGACCGGACTATGCGGTGTCATCTCAAATATTTCTAATCAGTCTTTGAAATCAGGCAGCTTCCTTATTCCTCTTCGCAAATGTGGAAATAGACGTCGAGAGAGAGAGAGTCGTCGAGAAATATAGAGGCATTGGCAAATTGACCGTTTAACCTAAATTATTTGAACGAATTGTTACTCGGCAAATAGCAATTAGCTATCGAAACTTATATTTCTCCATTTCAGCATGTTTTTCTAAACGGCAGATCAATTGTTACGAATCTTTCAGAGTTTACTTGCCATGTTTACAACGCTTTTTCTAATGGTTCGTGCACGGATGCCGTATACATTGATTATAGTAACCATAAAATATTGATCTTCAAATTCCCTGTCTTTGGCTTCCCTTTGCATTTATTGAAATACTTATTGACTAAGTCCTTATCCTCCTCATTAGAGATCATTCAAGATTCTGCTCTAACTCAGATGTTCCTTTAAGGCACCCACTGACGTGGACAAATTGTTTTCTTCCTTTTGCTTGGAATCGCACTCGTATCAACTTCAAATTGACTTAAATAATTTGTTTACATAGCGCTCCTTAAATTTTAATCTAAAAAAATTAAATCGAAAAAAATGCAAGAAGCTCTCTTTCTCAAGGAAGAAGTTGTTCAATATTGAGTGTATCATCGATTCACACAAGATGGAAAACGTGCATAGGTACATCAGTTTAGGGGTTCTAGTCGACTAAAGATTACCTTTTAAACTGCACATTGAGCTCTCTTTAAGCGAAGCTAGGTTACCGCAAGGTTTCTTTAGGAGTTGGTCCAAAGACCTCAAGGATCCTTACATTACAAAAAGGCTATACATGAGCTTAGTCAAAGCAACAATCGAGTATGCCTCTGTTGTGTGGTCTCCTTGCTATAGATGTTATGTAGATTCAGTGGAATCCGTTCAAAAGCAATTCTTACTCTTTGGCCCTCTATTTCTTTTGTTAGCCCTATCGGCACTTGAGACACGTACTTGTATTCTTTGTATTCTCTTCCTAATTAATATAATAAAAGGCACTATCTATCCGCTTGTGCCTGTCTTATGACTTATGACATTTCTCCGGTTCTGCTGATAAAACGGTTTCAAAGTTTACAAGCAGGGTGCGAAGATTTAATTTTACTGCGTCCATATAACAATCAATATAAATAAATTTTGATGAATAGTTAAAGCTCTTTCTCTCAATATTTTTTTTGAATCATGAAATCAATCTAACACTAATGAATGCAAGCTGATTCAATTTCTTATCTACATAAAAAAAAAAAAAAAAAGGTCCAATAAATTCAAAAATCCTTATTCTAGTTTGATTTAATTTTTAGTAAATGAATAAAAGGCAAAATAAAGAGAAAAAAAGAAAAAAAGAATAAAAAACATAAAAAAATAATTAAATTTTCACTCAATTAATTTCAAACAAATACATCAAATCAAGTGCCAGCCCTACAAAATGCGAATAATAAAAAAACAGTAAATACATATGTACACATTTTATACATTTAATTCATGTTTAAATTTTTATAAAGGGAAAACATACATGCACAGAAAATGAAAATAATAGAAACAGGTATAAACCAACAAAGTCGCTCATATAGAAATTTAAAGAGTAACCACAATAGCACATAGAACATATGTACATTCCATATACATAAAAATGTATATTCATCCGTATATGTGCTTATGCGGTAGTCGGCAAAACAAAGGAAAAAAAAAAAAAACGACTCAAAACACATGGATACGAATATTTTATACAAACAAGTGCATTATATTCATATGTGTCGGCGTTAAAAAAAGTGCTTAGCAGAGTAGAGTTAATTTCTATTTCTTGTTTATTCTATTTGTTTATTTAACGTAATATTTGTTATTTTGCTTTTACTTTAACTATAAATGAAAATATTTCATATCTCGTTTTACTGCCTGTACTGTCTACTGCTTGTATGTTTGTATTGTGCACATCCTAGTATCTGTTTGTGTTATGCTGCATAAAGTAAACATGGCCTGGGATTTTGTGAATTATAAAGTAACTTGAACCACTCTTATGAAGGGAATAATTTCAAAAGGACAACTCCATACGAGTATTCCAAGCAACAAGTCCGCTTCTAACATAACGCGAATAATGCGAATCGGGTCTTTTTCAAAAGTGAGCGTATTCTTGATCATCTCTAGTATGCGAAGTATTATTTCATAAACCAATCTCTCAGCAATAATGTGGTAAGTGACAGTATCGTCCGCATCCATAACATCGCCGTCGGCGTAAAAGCATGTGAAGTAACCTCCCTTAGCAATATTTTCGAAAACTATAGCCCAGAGTTAACACTACAACCTTAAAGCCATTCTAGATTGTTACCCGTAATTGTTGAATAGATTGTTCGACTAGTGCTCGACTAGATTAGTTGCCCAGGCAGTTAGAAGTAAACCTCATCATCTATAAAAAAATAATCCTTTGTTTCCAAAAATCATGATCTTGTTCATGCATTTCCAGCAACCCCTCGGCGAATTCTTCCGGCGGAAACTTCCTAGTTTTTACTGTGGCAGATGTCACACATAGCCAATGATATCATCTCGTATTAGAGGATGATGCTATATTCCTATTTATTGAAAAACCTCAGCCTGGTTAACTAACAATACATTGCCTCATCTCCACAACGAATACCATCATGTAAAGCAAGAGTTAGACGATATGCATATCCATGAAAGCTGGATAGATTTAACATAAATTTAGCTCAATTAAGTATTACTATCGACACCGTACTCTGTTTGCCATGCGAGTAATCACTTAGGTATCGTGTCTTAGAATGATTATTGAATTGCATACTAAAAAACAAAAGCCCTTTATGGCAAGCGTAGTGTGTCACGACCGTTTCAAACGTAAACAAATGTAAAACCAACCTAACAAGCAACGTCGCCGACAACAGCTAAAGCAAATCAAATGTTTATTAAAAAGAAAACAACCGCAATACGGCAACAAAATGGAAATACTCGATGATATCTACATACTGGAAAAAGTTTGACCAGAGCACTAGAAATACTTAATGGAGATGTGCTATCGCACCCGTTACATACATCAACCATTGGTCCTGCTTATTAACACACATATGCCAACCAGCGACGTACCGCTTGGGGGAGCAGCGTTTCAGTTCTTATGACGATACGAAAAAACTGAGTTCCTCTGCGAATGATTCAAGAAAAAAAAAACAAAAGATTTCCTTTTTTTAAAGGTAAAAATTGAATTGAACCCGAAACATGCAAATAAAAAACATTAGCCAACAGTGGGCAATATTTTGAACGATCAATTTGTTCTTGTATCCTATCGTATAACAAAAGTTTTGTCACAAGTTTGTAGTCATCTTTTTTTCAAAACGAATAACTTGGAACATAATAATCCCTTTATTCGGTGAGCCTGAGCCTTTTCTGTATTGATTCATGATCAGTCAATTGAGTCAGAGATTAGGAGCAGCTTAAGGATTAATGCTTGCTTGTCGCAAGACTCATCATAACAGAGAAAGTAATAGTTGATCTCGAAAAGTGGATGCGAATTGAACGCGAGTGAATTCAATTGTGGAAAACTTTGATGACTTGATCTACACATATATATGTGTATATAAGTTTCCAAAGACTTATCTCGTTACATATGATAAAAATGTGATTCTTAGACAATACAATTACATTTAGAATTCATGGCATTAGGCTCCAGTCTATATAGACATAATAGAACAGTCAAGCGTCAATCAATCAAGTGGTCAAGCATTTTATGTTTCGCATTTGTCAAGTCATCTAAAGCTTTATTGCTACACGTGCTAAGCAAAAATTTTGAAAAATAAATCTCATGTCATTTATAAACAGCAAACATATTTGAACCTGTTACCTATCGTTTGTTTTAAAAGATTTCTTCTCCGTCTTCTCCCTTCTCTTTCTGCTTTCATCAAAGCCTTCTATCGTTCGTTCTCTTTTTATTTATTGTACATTTCAGTTCAACCTTTGCTGATGATAACATTTATAAGTGGTGTTTGAACAAGTAGTTATGCGGCATAGAAAGTATAATGTACCACTTAAAATTCGTTTCACACACACACACACACACACACTCATGCAGGTTCCTTAAGGTTTCTTTGTGCGAGTTAAACTTCTTAAAGTGTATGTTAAGAAAGAACCAACAAAACGTTCCTATTTTTTTTTTTTTTTAACAAATAAAAATAGAAAAAAAGTTTAAAATTTTCTTTGCTGCTGAATAGAGGTGTAAATCGTTCTGAAAGCACATACACATACTTGAAAGTTTCAGTTATAGGTGTACATAAGTTTTGAACAGTACTTTAAGATTTCCATTATAAGTGTTGTGCTATGTTATGTCTTTTGTTCCTTTAGAAATTTTTAGCTGACATATGTATGCTTACTTACCTACAAATATTTATTGAAGTATGTACAGATTTACCAACTGGTGAGATTTTCCTGGTACTTTAGTTATTATAATCGTTTTTCTCTTTCGTTTTTCGTCTTTTCTTTTTTTTTTTTTCCTTTTCTTTCTCGCTTTGGTACTAAATTTAATAACCACAGAAATATAGAAAATTGAAATAGAATTGCATGAAAGTTATTGTGAAATCCCGGAAATGAAACAAAGCCTTCATTTCATATATTTTATCGTGTACAGAATATTGACTTACAGAAGATTAACTTATGAAATTTCCTTTTTCGATTATCGATTTTCTGAAATCTGAAAAACTACTTACAAAAGTGCATAAAGAAGAAGTAGAAAAAGAAGAGGAAGAAAATTTGGAAATATTGGACGAAAAGCCGCACCAATTTAATATACTCGTGCACCACCAGATAGGTGCAGGTGTAGGGTATAACAAATATAAAGCAGTGGCATTCTCGAAAAATTGTATATCAGTTACTCATCAATTTACTCACTCGTTGTGGTTGAAGTAGTTGTTCGACGGTTTCTCTTGTGTTTTCCGGGACCCAAATACGACCGTTTCGTCGCTTGATTACGTAACCTAGCAGATGAAAATGAGCTCCAGAATTCCTATTTTACCTATATACGAATACCTCAACTTTAAATTTATGTCACGTACAAATTGATAGCAATGTCTTCGCCTAAGTATACTATCAACCGCATGCATCAGGATTAGGTTTATGGATCAGCAGTCGACATCGACTAAGTCCGATCGTAATTTTCACGTTTCAATTCATAATTTTCGGCTATCGAGAGTCAATGTATCGTGCAGTAAGTAAGTTTATGAAAACCGATAGAGTATGCATTTCTCTTGCTATTGAGTGAAACCATTCTCCATAATTTTGGCCGAACAACATCTTGAAAGGGAAAATGAAATTAAATATCGCTACGAAATGTAACTATTGGATACAATTAATAGATACGAAGACTATCTAATGTCATTAATGAAGAAATATCAAAATGTGTGACAGGATGAGCAAAAGGATAATTTTCGATGCTTTCATCTTCTGGTGACTTAAAATAAAAGCGTATTCTGAAAAGGAAAACAGCGAAAGTATATTTGCGAAGTATTAAATGAAGAATTGAAGAACTATAAGAATATAACTGAAAAAACCAAATGTAAGTGAACAAGTAAAAAAATTATATTCGGCTGCGAACGAAATTTTTATGCCTGTCACGGTTAGTCTTAAAAAAAAGAAGAAGAAACTTAATTGTTATGTTCTGTACGTGTAGTGTGTAGTGCACGTGAGAGATTTTTTCTATTTCTCTGAAACAAAAGTGGAAATTGTTTGTCGCGTGTCTGAAGGTGATTTTGCGATCATGGCACACACACACACAGGCCACAGCAACTAACGGGCAGACTGACAAACATATGTAGAAAGGTTCAGGTTCAGGATCAGGTTCAGGTTCACATATAGACTTTATAGGATCTCTGAAGTATCTTCTTGGGAACTGCAAACGTTTTAATAAAGTTAATATACTCCTTCCCTCCCTGATGCTTCGCTGTACGATGGATATAAGAATAATTTATTTGATTTATTATTTTGCTTATTTGATTATTTATTTTCGTTTTCTTCTTTGCACTCATTTGCATGGATATTGTTATTCAAACACCGATGATGGCAAGAGCATATTGTTATTTATGTCTCGATTTAAGCACTTGAGAATGATTGTCGACACAAGTACGCAGTCAATATTGCGAACCGTAAACCGACCCGTGCACTTTTTTGTGTTATCTTTGACATCCCGATTACCTCTTTCGATATTTTCGGGCTCATTCTCTACTCATATTATTGTATGCAAATGAGAGAAGTCGATCTATCCCGATAATAAACGACTTACTATATCACCATTAATTTCAATTCAAATCAATTCAATTAATTTTAATTCAGGGAAAACGTTTCACAAATGACTTTCGTTTACAAATTCGATTTATATTTATTTACCATAAATGTGTGACGTTCCCCGACAAGTCCTCGATACGTTTTTATGACAACTTTGAGAGGCTTATTATGGAACTATTTGTAGTTCATTTCTTATTTCTGATAATTTTATCCATTCTTATGCGTATACCTACCATATTCACTGCGGGCTCCTTTTCGAAACTTTGTTGTTGCCCTCTACTTTTTGTCTGTTTTTTTGTTTATACATATAGCATTCGCTTAATACTATTTGTGAGTAATTTTTGTTTCCTTTTACTTACTCTTTCTGTCACGTGTTTGTGTGCACGTTCTAGATGTATGTATGTATGTATGGTTTCTGCGTAACCATATTGAAATATCTTTTTATCCTGGATTTTTATACGATTTTTTTTTTTTTTTTGTCATTTGCTTTTGATCATACGTCCTTATCTACATGGCAATGTTTTATGGTAAATTTTTTTTTTTAAGGTATCATTACGATAACGTGGTCCAGTTTCGTACACTGTTATATATATATATGATACACTGATTAATTTCCACTTTTTTTTTGTTTTGTTTTGTTTTTTTTGCTATGTAAACGTTACCCGATTAGATAACAAAATTTTTCTCCAAAGGTGTGAAAGATTTCAGAAAGTTTTTGCAACAAATAGAAAAAAAAAAAAAAAAGAAAGAACCTAAGCAACCAAACTATCAAGTCCCCTAGATCAAATTTAAATAATGGGAAAAGCAAGAGAATGAGAAAAATTTCAAATAATGGAAATGAAGCACATAAATATGTACTGAGCTCTCTTAGGCGGAGCATGGTAAAAGGAAAAGAAATGAAAGAATTTCTTTGCAAAATTTTATACAAAGTTCATGTGAAAGGAAAGACAGACCAACCTTAAATGAATGACCTACTCGTAAAGGAGGTTGGAATGATGGTGTCAAAAGATAAGTGTACAAATGTAGCTTTTATATAAATGTGTTATGCATATGCGAACTAAGAGAATATCATACGCAAAAGCTGGCTTAACATTAATTTTCGAAATTTTAACATTTCTACTAGTGGCAAAGCACAAAGCAAGGAGGAAGTTTTTCTCTCTCTCCTCTATTCTGTGTTTGGTAGAATACCAGGCAGACACTGATTTGTAGGTTTCTATGGTAATTTATCAAGATTCTCTTTCAGAGCTTTTATAACAGCATTGTCATCCCACATGCCCTTCCTGATTTACATAATCGGCATGAGAAGGACGTGTCATGCCTAACAATAATGTGCAGAGATTGAAACAAAGGGTAACAAAAGTCCATTAAACATGACAAGCAAAACTCGGAAAGAGAATATAGACAACAATAACCAAAATAACAACAATGAATAAAGTGAATAGGAGGAACCTATTACCACAACAAACTACCCATATATACCGAATTATCTGTGACACATTAAGTTTTCTATATACCTTTGTATGCTTAAAGAAATTATTTTACTTCACGACAGATATAATTAAATTTTGCATATATCGCACTTTAAAGTAAAGTACGAATTTAAATATATGTATCTGTGTATGTATGTGCGCAAGTGAGTGTGTGTAAACCTACGCTAATATGGAAAGCAAAAATAAGAGTTGTACATCATTAATAATGATGCTGTAAAGTGAATCTCTCTTTTAAATATTTCATGTAAAAAGCAGGCCATAGGCCAGAAAAGCAACCAAACGATAACGTAAAAGACAAATGATGTGTATTTGGAACTTACCAACGGCAAAAAGTGTGGAATTATATCGGCATAGCCGTTTATATCCTACGGTTTTTCGTAAAGGAAAAGATGAACAATGAATGCACTACGACATCCAAAGACCAACTACTCGTGATAGAGAGTAAGTAGCGGAACATAAAGCTGAATATCCACGGTGGCCTAATTTAGGGTAGGGTTAACTGGGCGTGATCTATTGTGGTTTGTTCCACAGTCAAATCGAATCATCGTATAAGAAACTCTACCAATCAATTTATGCAATTGCAACAAAAACTGGACGCAATCTGCCAAAAGCCATGATATCGAAAGTGTTCAGTACGAAGGAATTCAGTTCCATCTGGCAAAACTCTCTCTGTAAATGCTTGCACTTCTAACTTGGAATGTTATCAGCAGACATTACTTCTTCCGAGTAACACGAGTTGCAAAAGATGAATTATTCTTTGCTTGAATGGTGTTTCAAATCTTATGGCGATAGCCAAATATGGGTTCTTTCGCGGATAACCTCAAAAGACGAGACTTAGTTTCGGGATGGAATTCGAAATTTGTCTGAGAGATGGGAAAAAGTAGTGCCTAACGATTTGATTAATCTGTTTATTCATAATGTTCTGAAATAAGGGCACTTTTGAGTACAGAAAATCGATCAAAATAATTTCTACTCTCAATAGATCACTTAACACTTGGTATTTATTTGTCGTTCAATCTTTCGGCAATCAGTGCTATTAGTGTACTAAGCATCTTCCCTAAAAACGCAAAAAAAAAAAAAAAAAAAAAAAAAAAAAAAAAAAAAAAAAAAAAAAAAACAATGTTGAATGAAGTACGCCACACACAAGGACTCTTAAAGTAACGTTTACTATGGAGGAATAGGCCGTTTTTCATATTCTGGACATGAGAATACAATAATATATCCGCTGAACAGAACATGTATTCATAACGTCACAAAAAGCACTCAAGAGCTCAGCTGTTTACAAGTGGGTCACAAAGAATTCCAGTAAAAACGAAATTTGGACTTAAGACTAGAGTGTAATACACACGTTTGGGCACAAGCTTCCAGGTCTTATCTAAATGCTATGGTCTTCACACAGCGAAGATAGTCACGGGTAACGAGAGTGTTTTCAAGATCTTTAATACTTTTTAGCAACGCCGTAACATGGTCTGCGCTATACTTACGTAGCTCCGTGGCAAATGTTCGACTAAAATATAAAAACGATTTGCGCACACATCAAGTGTGTTAATGGGACTACTGTGCTTCTCGCATTCGTCTTAACCTACGAGCAATCCGCATGCAGTGATTTTGGCTGTCGCTTCAGATCTTTCCACTTGTAAATCCCCATAAACACTATTGTCCCTTTCCTCCCTCCTCTATCCATAACATTTGCTGGCGAGGCA
>CCAG010002977.1:0-15702 GCA_001077435.1 Glossina morsitans morsitans
GAAAGGAAACGGTCCATTTACTACCATTACTAATTACCAGTCCTGTTTGTTGTGTGAACTTTCATAGTGAACTAGCGAACGAAATGTTAAAGCAACGCATATGGTTTGCTTGCTTACATTTAAAGTGCCAAGAGACAGCTCTCATGGCATTTTATAAATTTCATATAAATATTTTCTGCTTCACTTTAAATCGTAAGTGTTATCAAATAGTAAGTTTTTTTTTTTTTTATACAAGCTAAAGGGTATTTAGCTGTTCGTCTTGATTCGTTTCGCCTTTTTGCGAAAAAGTTTTGTTTAAGTCTAACAGTTGTTTTTTGCTAACTACATTACATTTTTCAATGTTAGTTATGAAAATTAAAATAATTACACTCATTATTATCGTGTAAAGGAAAAATTCACAACTAACAAACTTCAGATGTTCAGAAAATTACATTTCCTACATAAGAATGAAGGTCGTAGAGGCGCAAAGCCAACCTTTGAATGCTTTACATACGTTCATTGTAAATACGTTTAACTACACTTTGCTTGTTTATAGATGACCCATCACTGATGGCATGTCCCTTAAACGTACATTAACGGCGATGGTTAGAAGCTCGCCGAGGGAGGAGGGGATAGAGAATGACCACACACTAATCGTAATTCAAATATGGTCTACCGCACTCAGGATCGAAGCCAAGTTTACTGATAGCCGCGGTTTTTAATATGATATGGCTAGGCGGTGGCTCTTGTCCTTTTGCCATACACAGTCTTACATTTCTTGGGAGTTCTTTTTTTTTTTTTGGGAAGGAAGTAAAAGATAAAGATTTATGTTTTAAATCAATATTTTAGACGTCAACTCTCGACACAAAACACTAAAAATTAGATGGGCACACATTAGGTGGACAAACTAACATACGAACTGACAGCGATTGGCTAAATGAATTCAGAAAATGATTCTGAATAGAAAAATAATTCCGATTCAATTAATCAAATAGCAAAAGATGTATATATATATGAAGACTTTCGCGATGTTGCGTGCATACACAAACTCAACATTACCTTACCACAAGCAGCGTAGGATAAAATAAAATAAAAAAAATTTTCTTTTGTACAAGAAAAGAATTTTATTGGAGTGAAGGTAAAACAACCGAGTTTCTAAATAATTTTTAATAATGTTTTCGTGTTGTTTTCGTACAATTTTTTTATAAAAGGACTACAAGCAACTCAGAGATGAGCGGGCGAAAGAGTTTGTGAACTTTAGGTTTTTCATGTAACTGAAAATTTAATTCACTTAAAGTACAACTAAAATGCACATCACGAACCACGCTCACCTCTGCAATATGTGTGCATATACTCTTGCAAACTTATACGGTGCAAATATTTAAATTAAACGCCATTAAAGAATAATACAACAATTAACAGTAGGAGACCCATTGTTAACATTTACAACAATCTGGCAAAATGTTCCATAAATAAAACATTACACATTTTCTCCAATAGATAGGTTCAACATAACATTTAAGTTTGCAACATGAAACGCGTTTGAAATTCACGTGATTTTGTTTCGTTTCGATTTTCCGTGTTTTGTTAACATACCCACCCACCAACAGAGTGTAAAGTAAGTTGTGATAAATTTATAAGTTTATAGTGTTCATAAAGGAGTATTAAATGTATGTCTGACCATGGGTCCATCCGTTCATATTTAGGGCATTCAGAAAAGGTAAAAGACAAAGGTAAAAAAAGCCTTGGAGCATGTATTCTTTTACGGAACAAGTTTCAGAAAGCATTCAATGCGTTCATTATATTATATCAAGGAAAAAGTTTGTAGCATTATTTCGCGAAAAACCAAAACTTTCTTAAAAACCCAAATATGCGCGATAAACTTTCCTGAAAATTTGGTCAATTAATCTTTTTCACGAGGTTACTATCTGATTATGGAGTTCCGCTTTTTTTATCCACCTTCACGGTATGTACCCGATGGAACGTGCCGGACTTATGTTTATCAAAAATTGGTCGACTAGAGTATGGCGCCTCTTTAACATCGAAATATACGGTGTGGAAACGAGGGAAATATTTTCGTGGCCCCTATTTTGATAAAATATCTTTCTCATAAACATCAGGAATTTTTTTCCTACCATGAGCAGCGTTATGGCTCCGATTGAAAAGCTATTGTTAAACACAAGGAATTCTTTCAAAACTTTCGATCATTGTTCAAACTGTTAGATTTGACAGGAGCGATAGGGTTAGCGTTATCAAAGTTTCGAGGTGTACGCGCCACGAACTTTTTCCTTTAATAGCACTTAATTTTTGGCGAAATGATAATGAAGCCAGCCCTTCTACTGGCCGATCTACTTTAAACAAAAAGGCTTTGTATTTTTATTTGTTTGCTTAAGGTAGGGGTTATCCATGATTCTGAAGGTTCTGAAGTGAATTAGTTGAAAAACACATATGTTAGGTTAAGTACGTAAAACAGAATACAACAGATTAATTAGCTTGGTGAACTTAGACGAAACATTAAACAAATTTGAGGAGTTTTCGGTTTCTTTTGGTTTTGTTGCTTTTTATTTATTTATTCATTTATTTTTTATCTCACACAAATCATTGCAATTGATTAGCTTACGTACCTCGTTGAAGAAAATACATAGAATTTTGTTCTATTTCCGATAATTAAAAACTTTTCGAAATAGATTTTCGGAAGATTTAATGAGTAACTCGTTCGCTTTGCAAGCGATATATAATTAAGGCAAAAAAGTTGCCTCTGTTGTTGTTCTTAATTTCTTTTGTAATCACTTTTAATTAAAGGCTTATAATAAATGATTTCGAAACATCGCATAAGAGAAGATGCACTTATTGCGAATACTTTTTGGCTATGGTCGTTGATATAAGTGAAAACGAATTTGAAAGAGCCTTAAAAACTTTAACGGCAGAGAGCGTAAATGATACACGTGTACTATGTATGTGAGCTTGACGTATCTGTTGACTTTGGTTCCTCTTTCCTGTGGTCGACGTTCTTTAATTAGCTGTCGGCGAATGGTAATTATCATCCAATCGACTCTTCTAGGTGAACGTTGCTCTTTTGTTTTTTTCTGTTTGATTACCTATTGCTAGATATATGTTTGTTCGCAAGAATTTTGTCGCACATGTTGTACACCATGCAGGGAACATGTTGAGTAACAGCGTCGCGTTGCAAATCTCTGCAATATTTCCAAAATCAACAACAACTCATTCGTAAGCCATTAGAAGACCACAAGCAATTATCATTAAAAAAAAAAAGGAAGAGAATTAAAGAAGAAGAACAACAACACGAAAAACAAACAAGCAAACAAACAAACAAACAAAGAAAGGACATTTTAATCACGTTAAATGTTTGTTTGCGAAAACTGGCTGTGAAATGGAGAAAGCGAGCAGAGACGAACCACACAGGGAGAGAATCACCCAAATCGTTTTCGTTGCAGTTAGCATTCATGTACCGAAGGACAGTTCAGTACTTGTATTAAGAATTATTAGATTTGTGTGTGTTACGATTTCAACTGAAATTTCCAAAAAAAGTTTTAACAAAAAATTCGTGTACAAAAATAATTTTATCTTAGAAAAATTTGAAGTTGTCTTTACAACTTTCTCTTGCTCTCGGAAGGGAGTACAAAAAAAACACACCATGATAATGAAATAATATTAGTAATTGAAAAATCGGAATTAAAAAAAAAAAAATGTCGCTTAATGTCGCTCGACAACTGAAAATTGTACTGACGACGGTAGACCTTAACCAGCTGGCGATTAACTGTTACATACTTAAATTCAGGGCATTAGAGAACGTACCTGAGATTTCGAACGCATGGTTGGCTGATATTTCCGACGTATTTTACGTGGACAACATACGCACAATAAACGCACAAATGCTCTGCAATTAGAAAATGTGTTTAAGTGACATATTTCCCGCAAATCACATCGAATGCATTGAAGTGTCATAAAACGTGATGTAATACGTGATGAATAATGAATGATATATGGGTAGGCGGCGTTAATGAATGAATTTTCAATTATGTAAAGTGATTGCTTATTTGTTATTGTTTTTTGATGGCAAAGGACTAACAAAAATTAAAAAGTAGTGAAAATATGATGAAAAAGTAATAAGAGGAAGTTCGATAAAGGGCTATGATATCAAATAATCGTCTCAAAATCTTACCGTAAGAATATATTATTTCGAGAACAAATTATAACGCTCTTGCATATACACAGACACGCACAGCTTTCACAAATCAATGTTATACCATATTCTGTCGTTTTCTTTCCTTATTTTATCTTATTTTTTCTTTTTGTTTTTCTTTTTTAGCTCTCTTCGAAAATCAAGAAAAATTACTTTATTATGGTAATTTTTGGAAAACTTTTTTGTCGTATGACATAACCATAGGAATTTAACTATAGCTCGAGGCTAAATGACTGTATGTACTATGGTAAGTTAATTTCTTTAAGTAAAACTTTGTTGTTGTATTACTTAAGTAACTTTTACAACGGCTGAACGTCATAAGTGAATCGTTCTGCCAATTTGCGTAGTTATTCTCAAATTTTCCATTAAGAACAAGTGCTCGTAGCGCATCATAAACTCGATAACTGGACTTGCGTATGTTTTCGTTTCATTTGCATTAACTTTACATTTACTACGCCTTGTGAGGGTCTTCTTCTAAGAGTCCTCATTAAAAAACAAAACCAGCAGAAATAATGGTTGCCCAGAATTAATTGTAAGACAATATCTACCGTAATACATTATCAAATATACCCTGAAAAAGTTTCTACCGTCAAAAGTCCTTTGGCAAGTATGCAAATTTATGAATGTTCTGTTAGCCGGACTGAAACTTTCGAAAGAATATTTTATGTCGCCGTTTTCGTTGTTGTGTTCTTTGTGTGATAAGGACAACAACATCCGACATTCATGAGAACCGAATATGCAAAAAAAGAAACAGAAAAAAAGGAAATAAATCCCATCGCCTATCTCTAATGAAATAAAAATTCTTATTATACACTTTCCTCTGTTAACGAATGAGAGAAAGCAAGGAAAAGGAAAAAAACGATTTCGTTAAAAAAAATCTAATTTTAGTTCCACACACAAGACTTGCCTACTGTTGTTGCTTTCAAGTCTAGCTCCTTATAATGCAATTGTCGTGAATTTCATAATCAAAATGTTAAGGCGTTTTTATGTTTGCATGATTGTAGAACAGTTAGTCACTTGTTTAACTCATCAAATATAGTTTTTATATGAAAAGTTGTGTCAAATGGCAAAAGAGTCAAATAAAAAATTCGTAAAATTGAAGTCTTTTCAATCTTTTAAACGTACCTTCGAAAGTCTCTACTCCAGCAGGCATAAATAACAGGATTCATACACGAATTGATCCAACCCAGCCAAGTAACGACGGCCGATACAATTTCCTCATGTTCGATGCATTCCATGCAAAAGCCGGACAATAAATTGACTACAAAAAAAGGTAGCCAGCATACGATGAACACACCCATTACAATACCCAACGTTTTGGCAGCTTTCTTTTCTTTAGCGAATTTCGCTAATTTACGTGATAGCGAGAAGTTTTTACCGCCCATATGACGATGTCGCGCCAGACCGTTATTATGTAGGGCCGAAAGCGGTTCATCGTCAGGCTCCTCGGGTGTTGAAGTATTGGTCCCACTCGCATTGTGTTGATTATGATGCGACGATGTGTGGTGGTGATGGTGTGAATGTGGATGATCTTGTGCACCACTACCGCTCACTACTAATCCACTTCCGCCACCCAATGACCCGTGCAGCGTCTGATGGTGAGAGCTGGTTGCTGGCACTCTTGTCGTACCGCCACGATGTATACGTAGCGTTAACTGCAATTCACCGGAGGCCATAAGCACTTGTTTAGTGCCGATCTTCAGTGAACGAGTTTGTATTACTGCCGCCCGGTATATGCGCCAATAGGTGAAAACCATTACAAGTAAAGGCAAGTAAAAAGATATAGTCGATGAGAATACCAAATAGCCCAAGTGCTCCGTGAAGGTGCATTTGTAAGCTGGCATCTCGCCATCACGCGCTGCACGCCACCACACTATCGCCGGGAAACTAATCGCGCTCGAGCATATCCAAACGGCGCATATAAGCAAGGCAGCCCGTTTAACAGTCATGCGCATGGGATATGAAAATGGATCCGTTATCGCCCAATATCGATCCAATGAAATCACACAAAGATTTAATATAGACGCCGTACTAAATAGTACGTCCAATGAACGCCAAATATCACACCAATCGGTTCCAAAGAACCACGTATTGTCCAATACTTCGTAAAGAGCTGAAAATGGCATTACAACCAAACCCACCAGACAATCAGCGACCGCTAGACTTGTTATAAAGTAATTTGTAGCTGTATGCAGATAACGTTCGCGCACAACCGCCAAAATAACCAATGAATTGCCGAATACGGTGGCAAACGAGAAAAGTAAAAGAAACGACAGCAAGCTAACTCGATCTTTCGGCAGATTGTGAAGGAATTCAGCGAGGTTGAGTTCATCAACGGGTACACTAGGAGTCGTGATATTGTAATTAGCACCTTCGGTAGATGACGTAGAACTGTCCACGACTGCTTCGGCAGGCAATAAAGAATCTTCACTGTGTCCCAAATAGCCATTAAAATAGTAGAATAGATCGTCAGATATATTAAAGCTCGAATAGAAGACATTAGCATGATGAGTATCAGAAGAAAGAGGACTATTGTCGGAAGCTTGCTCTTCCATATCTGCTTGAGTACGAGTTTGATTCTCGCTATGTGAAAAGGCGGGTGCTTGTTGTAATTGTTGTAAACGGTGGTGACGATAGTGAAGTCCGCTCTGTTCTTGACTTGCGGTTGCCAATGTTCGTGGTCCACCTGGTGACAGAGGTTGCAACAAGGCGGCATATTCCCAATAGGGTACAGATCCATTAGTAAAGGTAGTCGTGACATTTCCTGCGCTGCCACCGATTGCATTATTCATTATCGACTGAATCGACTCAGGCAATGGAAAGAAAACCAAATATTTTTTTAATATTTTCGAATTTCGCTAAATGTCTTTGATATCAATGATTAGACCGTTGCTATTGCAGTAGGTATACTAGCATGCAGTTAATAGTCTCGTAGGGATAAAATGATAAATAACGCACCACAAAGTTGGATTATCAAGAACAATATTGGCAGACATGATGGCTCCACGGAACGGCCTTGCCGGAATATATTTTATCTAGAATATTATGAATAGAAAGAAAGGAAACATTGAAAAATAAAAAACTGTTATGCAAATGGTTTTAAATATAAATTCCACTAGACAATGTTAGTTAAAGTGCTTGATAAATATGCAACTGCAAAGCTATGGTCGCATTAAGAGAAAATTACAAAGGAGCTGAGGGGAAAAATGAAAAAATAATAATAACTTCGTTTCACGCATAAGTATAGCTAAGCTTAAAAGAGTGGCAAAGAATGCTGACTTTGGCACCTACAATGCATTCCTTTTGTTTTATCGTATTTTGCTATGCGCCATGTTATGACAACGAAATTCCGCAAGTCACCACAATCATAAGTGCGAGGATGAATAAAATGTTTGTTTTGCCTTTTCAAGCGTAACCATAAGCTCCGGATAAACTCTGATTCAACTTGGGAAAGCGTAGATCGTCCGAAAACGAGGCAAACCAAAGAAATGTTTTTCCATGTGACTTCACTATCCATTTGCGTTATTCAAGGCGTACACGTACTTATGCTTTTCTCTTTGCAGACTCATATGAAACATTTTGCCATATTTTACACACAACCAACGAAAATGCACAGTTGAGCAGAGCAGAGCAGAGCAAAGTGACACCTAAAAGCTTATTTACTTCTCTGACTTAAACTGTGTGTTGTAACACATATGTACAAACTCTTGTAATGTGTTGGCTATCGGAAACAAAACTTAATGTTATGAGGTGCATACTTGTTCGCTTATCCGTTGTTACAAACAATTTAAATAGTGTGTCTCTCCATCCCTGTGATGATGTTCATGATATCAACGTTATGAACAAGCCTTTTACTCTCCTATCATCCATATTCACATTCAATCGTGATTAATCTAGTGTTTGGTGGTAGTGGGAATCGTTTTAGCCTATATGTATGTAGATAACGAACATTTTTCTAATCACATTAGTGCGTAAGCAGAAAGAACTACCTCGATAAACTGCAATTTAAAGAGAATACTTTTCTTGTACGTACTCATCCTTAAAAGACCTTCTGGTGAAATAATAAAATTGTCAGATACTATCTAACTAAACTTACGTGTAGGGAAACAAGTTAGAACATTGTAGGCCGGTGAGCTCGACCGTTTAAATACCCTTAAACATCTTTTCATCACAACTTCTTAAAATATCGCATTGTATAGGCAATGACCATAAAAGTTGTCCTATGGAATCTATGTTACTCAGGATCTTGTCCTTGTATCAACACGTAGTGCTAAAATCAAGGATGAAAATATTTCAAAATCGATCGGTATCATACAACGAGGAGTCGTTCTGATCGTTCTTATATTTTTACAAACCAAAAAGATGCAAATATCATAGACATTTGGTGCGAAAAACCTCTTACTCCAAAGAAATAAGATCAGAAAGCAAAAATGCCGAGAGTTTATATTCGGTCGGAACACTCAGACATACGGAACAGATTCACTTAAGGTCTTACAACCAAATTTAATATTAAGAATTGTTAACTACAGTATTGGGTTAATTGAAATGTTCGCGGAGTAAACTTATATGATGTTTTTTCCTTAATGGATATATATGTAAATACCGATCTCTTAATTCAAGCAGAAATCTAAAATGATCGCGAAAAGACCAGATATTAAAAGCTATAGTCACTGGAGTCTTTGGGACAAATGACTTATCACTATTATTATTATAAATATAATAAATTCCACTTCTACAGTGTTATCGCACTAGTATTCTAAGGGTATCGGCTTGATTTAAAACTCCATTGAATCTGACTCGAGATTCTCATGCAAAATTACTAATGAAAAATTGCTTGCAAAAGAGAATGGGGCACAACTGTGTTTCAGATGGGTACCGTGTTTAGTTAGTAGTCCTTATCTAGCTGACTTAAAGCGAAGGTTTCTATGCGAATTTCTTAAAAAAGCAGTAGTTAAAAGGGGAATGAAAAGTGCCAATGTTTAATGCCATTAAAGTAACCAATAAAGCTATTTTGACGTAGATTCATTAATATTGCAATTGATTGTTCGACGTCAAGCCAGCGCCTCAAAATAGGTTTTTTCTCGGTTTTCTGTGCATGATGTAGTTTTTAAATGATTTTGCTAGAGTTACATATTTGGCTGCGGTATCTTCTCGTTCCAATTAGTAGAACACACCGACTTCACAGAGTAGGGTGAGAATTCAAGAGAAATTTTATTAATCGATAACTTTCAAGCATAGCATTGACTAAAGGGGAAAAGAGTAATACGAAAATGTAAAATGAGCAAATTGAGGGTATTGCAGGATATAGAAGCTCTCTCAAGCATCTGCCATATAAATCTACAGCTTCTATCCATGTATTATAGTGCAAAAAAAAAAAAAAATTGTCATATTTGGAAACGTCGTAAAATGTGCAGCAATTTCCCCCTAAAGAACCACTTGCAAGCAATAGAAAAAATATGGCACAACTTACGAGATTTGTTCGCAGTTCCGCGTAGCTTGTTGGGCGACTTTTTGCACACACCTTGAGTTTTCTAATACGGTGACCTTAGCCTGAGGATGAATGGGTTTTTGGTTCCCACTTGTGTATCTAAACAGGTGCACTTATATGCCGCATACATTAACGATAGGATTGAAACACTGGGAAAGCACCTGCGTCTTTGAAACAATGTCTCCCAGTTTAATTGTGCATTAGCTTATCTATCCATTGAATTTACATGCATTGAATCATATTTTCATTTATATGTGTATTATCTGCATAGATTAGCTAATGATATTTAGTAAATTAACAAAATAAATATAGTTTAGAATAAAGTAATTTTTCAGTTTATAATAACTTTGTTGTTATAATAATTTTCGCATTCCATGAACTTTTCGATTAACTCTTAAACTAAAACGTTTTTTGTCCACGTCTACCCCGTCTACCACGTCGACTGTATCGAACATTCGGGATTTTTATCGTATTTTATGTCTTTCAATCTCATAAACATATTTTCTATAAATTTTTTGTAATCGTAGAAAATCCAATTGAATTGACTTCATAACGATTGGTTTATTGTAATTGCTTCGCCGTAAAATCGTTCGCTATATAAAGGCCACATTATTATCTCCCTCTATCGTCATTATTGTGTCTTTAGTCTAATCTGGTAGTGAAGCTCTTCTCTTTATACAATTTTTATTGACGTTTCGCTATTCGATTAATGAACAAAACGGCTCATCTGATTGTTGGAATAAAATTTGGTTGTTTTTTTTTTTTCTAATGGAAATTTTTTCTTTCCTTTTTTATTTTCGTCTCTACAAAAGTGATCTCAGTTAAGTGCGAATATATTGTAAGCAGTGGAAAGCAGTGTCTATGATGGTTTATGGCAATCATTTATACCTTATCGCAGAAACCATTTATATCGATTGAGGAAAGCAATAAAAACAGACGACATGATGATAATTATGTTTGAAAGAAATTTTTCCTCAATAAACGAAATTTCTAGAATATGACATAAGATGAGTAAGAATCTATATATTCGCTGTCATGTACTACCTCCAAGCAGTTCTTATTCAAGCTTTTGTTAATTTCGAAACGGGGCTTAAGGTTGTTAGCACATTAAGCGTTAAATCGGCTCTAGTTAAATATTTATGCGAAACTTTATACCGACATCTATTACAAATACAAAACTAAGATGTCAATGACTTGTAATATATCGAAATTGTAGCGTGCAAGCAAGTTTGTGGGCGAATAAGTTCTCTATCTAAGATTTTTTGAGGTTGTACCTCATTATAATCAGACGGACGCAAGGATGGAAGTATAGTTGTGCTACGTCGATTTGAAATTGTCAAACCGATTACACAAGATGTGTCATTGACAGGACATTAGTACTATGCTTACCGATGTTACAAACTAAATAACGTAATTGATGCGCTTTCTCTTCAAGACAACGGCTAAAATCAATTGATGGCAAACTTTTTATAAAATGAACTGAAAATTGTGAAGAATTCACTGAATTTTCTAATAAACAGTTATAGAAATCACTTTTGTTAGTCGTTTAACTTGGAAATTTTTCTCTTTTCTCTTCTCTTCTTTTACAAGAAAAACTTTTTTACAAAAGACATCGTTTTTTTATTAGTTCTTCTCAAACTTTGAACATTTTATAGTTAATCTTTATCGCATTAATAGATATCGATGCGATTACAATCGACTGCTCAAAGGATAGTTTGGAAGCGATAGTTCGACAGCTTTATTAAGTAAAAAATATGCGGAGCATACTAAACAAAAACAAAAAAAAAAAAAAAAAACCGGTAAGAATATTATATTCGCATTTGAAGGTATCTTGGATACCGAGTGATTGTGAAAGATGTTGCATACTATTCGGTAATTGTAATTCTCTAATTGTAGTAGAGTAGGGAAAGAAGGGGATTGGAAAATATATTGACATTAACAGTAATTAGTTCATATCTTTTTGAAAAACTTATTGTAATTGTGTTGCACCGTTTTCGACAGACTACACGAATTAAAGAGGACGCTACGCTGCACGGTTCTTTATTTAGCAGAGTAAAATTTTAGAGCACGGGTAACAATGAACATTCGCGGCAATCAAAAATCGTAAGTACTGCCGAAAATTCGCCAAATTAGCCCACCTGCCTAACCTAGTAGATACGAAGAGCATCCATGACGTCGATATATCCGAGTACAGTATACATGTGCAATTGCAATTGACGTGGGGTGAATCCCCAAACGATAAACGTCCAACATTTACTGATCGGTGGTCATATACCTCCACATCTTACTCTATATACACAGAGGACTATATGCAGGGGACAACGTATATGTGATTGACTAATAAAAAAAAAAAATAAATAAATAAAATGAAATGTTGCTGGACCCGTGTCGAATTAGGATTAGAGAGATAGCAGACGCTATGAAATATGTCCAAAAAACATGTTTCTCATATCTTTAATCAAAACTAACGCATAAGGAAACTGGTGTGCTTTAGATTTGCCAACATTGGACCAAAACTACCGTAACAACATTAAAGTTCGTGTTTCTGCTTCACTCATCTTATTTTGCAGATATGGTCGTAGCGACAATTATCTGCATGCAAATCTCAGAAATGATTTACGAAAGGAAAATGAAAGGTTTTGATTAAATGTTGAGGACGGAAACTTAGTCGTTGTATAGAAAAAGAGCCGCGATGTTGAAGAAGAGTTGAACTAATTCGATGACCCCTAACGGGGTCTGTGTTTATGAAAAAACCGGAATTTTGAATAAAGCTCGTTTATTTCTCCTTTATTTCCGCACACTTTTCAAACAATGCTGTATCTGTAAGATGCAGAGTGCTTTTACAAAAAATTCTTTCTCCTGTGTTCAAGGTTCAAAGGTTCAATACTTTTTGTACTACCTAATATATTTTATTTAAAATAATCGGACGCACAACATGAGCAGACACTTTGTAAAATGGTTAACAAAATTAATTTATTTAAGTGACGATTCGGTCCATTAATTACTTAAGCTAATAATTTAATTGAAATTTAGAAACGTACCGCACGTAATTAAATATTTATCAATCAATTAAAACTTATTTGAAGTAAAATAAATAATAAGTAAATAGAAACTGAAAATATTGAAGAGAAGTGAACAGATACCATAAACGCTATCAAAACATAAAAAGCAAAAAAAATATATTCTACATATATCTGCATAAATGTACCATGAAACGCAGTAGCGTTGGCAGATATTAATAGAGCAACGTAAGGAAAATTAAATGATGTCCTCAAAGGAATTACAGACAGTTTCGCCTGACATCCGTTCGAGCATATATACGCCGGCTGCGAGAGTCCATCCTTATTTATTTTATGTATGTGCGCTCGCAAGCACATTCCTGCTGTGTACACGTTTCCGTTAAGCATTATTTTGTTGATCTGGTCGTATACATGTACACACGCTTTAGTAGTAGGTAGCTATAACTAAACGCAAACGGGTAGAAAATTTATTTCTTGCATCTTGAAAACTCACTGTTTGATTCGAATTTGTTCCACTTCTTTTCGAGTGAATTATATTCGAGCGATGCTAAAAAAGCCAAAAAACTAAATGAACTAAATTTTCATATTCTATAAAATGGAAATTCAAAATAAAAGCTTTTGTCGCATAGACGTGTGGGCATTGTAGACGGTTCCTTTGAAAAGTTTACGTCACTTCATTGAGTGTTTGTCACACATACTACACACTTCAGCAGACAGACAGATACACAGACGAACAGACAGACCTGTTTAGATTCATTTCAAATATGAAGCTGGGCAAGAATTTATATGCTTTACGGGGCTTTCAAAACTTGCTTTTGCGCGTTATAAAGGTATTTAAAAAAATCAAATTTTGATACATTGTTATATTGGGTCCATTTTGTACAGGTACTACAGCATCGCCCGTAGAATATGCGTTTAAATTTTTGGAGGTTTATGACATGTAGTTAACAAGTAATGAGCACAATAAAGTAATATTTTTTGCTGCTACAACTGCGACAAGTGATCGATTGGAGCGCCAGATTACACCGCTTAGAATAGCTTTAAACGATTTCCAGTGAAAGTCTTGACGAGTACTTTAAAGTATTATAAATGCTCTGATCAAACTAGTAAACACACTAATGGTGAATGTTAATACAGTTATAAATCGAAAAAAAAAAATTAAAACAAAAAAAAAAAAATATCTGACAGATTTAAAATCGCCGGTTGTTTACAATACTTCGGGTGAAATTTTTTGCAGTTTCCTGGTTTTAGTGACGAAGTGTTAGTATTAGTGGCAGAATTAACACTTTTGCGCATACATTCTTTTAAAACATAAACAAATACCCTAAGGCATTGAAGATACGTTTAATTGTATTTGTTTTTTATTTTTTTTTTTTTATTCATTCATTCATTTAGTGAAGAATCTTTTGTATGGATTTCTATTAAAAATTCCGCTCACATGTCGCTACAGCGAATTATGTGTTATTTGTTTATACATATACGTCATAGTGTGTCAGTTAGTCTGATGTGAAAATTTTTTTCTTTCATTTTCTTTTACACTTAAAAAGTTTAGTAAAACATGAAATAAACGTGCTGTGGGGAACGATAATACTAAAATAATAACCAGATGTCAGTACACGGTCACGTTCGTTACAGAACATTCATCACTTTTGTATTATTTTACCAAATTGCGTACAGGCGAAGATAAACAAGGCAAACATCATAAAACAACGACAAAACACTACGTCGTGTGTACTAAAGTATTGATAACAGAAACGTGTCCTGATTGTAAAGTACACAAGCAAATGATTGCTAAACGAATATGTAAGAAGAAGAAAAGGATAGCCCTGCGGTGAAATGTATCGAATCTGCTCAACAATTTTGATTCAGATAGGATCGTGTAATCTCTTTGAAAGCAAAAAATTAAATATGCAACCGAGTTTTTATTTGGAAAAAAAAATTGGGTCAACCATAGAGCCAAGAGCGTAAATCTTCGTCGGGAAATTTAAGAAAAATTAAAAGATTTAAAGGAAAAATTCGGCTCTCTGAGAAAGATTGATCCGAAAGGAAGGTTCAAATCTGAACCAATCTGGCCCATGATATTGCAAGGTACTGTACTATGTGTCTGTTTTGAAACAACTTTTGATTCTTCACACGCTTCTATAATAAGGTCATACAAAGACTTATCTTTTACAAGATCTCTTCGAGTGGACAAAGCCCTTCAATTGGTCTTGTGTAGTTCAAATTATAAGAGTAAATATATATGTCAAAGACTGAATTACTAAAACTTAGATAGTGTTGTCATAAATAGACTTATTCCTTGCAAGATTAGAGGCGGCTAACGTGGAGATTGGAGGGGTTTAGGCTTGTCCAAAAAAAAAAAAAAAAAAAAAAAAAAAAAAAAAAAAAAAAAAAAAAAAAATTGACTGATTTTTGTTAAATATTGATATTCAAAGTTACACATTTCTTTAAATATCTACGTCTTAAGAGTAGTGTGCTTTAGGAGGAGTGGCTGTAAAAACCATTTCAATAGCACCCATTCGCCGACTTTAAATCAAATTTTATCAAAATATTTGTGAAATTACGTCCCGTGGGTTGAACACAACCGCCTGTTTGCAGGCGGACAGACGAACAAATTAGTTCAGTATCGATTTCTGAATAATTTGTTAGAATAAATACAATAAATAATGCTACCAGGTAGTGTTGTAAAACCATAGTGTTGAATGCAATCTAATAAACTTCTACGAGGCGAAGTCATTCTTTGACAAATCTTGGACTTTGAGGGCCTTACGCACCTATAAGAAAATCGTTTAGATTCTTATTAACTGTTACTTCGTTTAGTAGGCCGATTACAAACATCTCTACTTAGACTTTTCACAAGTTATTGTATAACTGCGTTCACAAAAACGCCTTTATAATATGTGGCAAGCATATTTTTAAATTTCACCCTTTCGACCGTTGCAGCATATACACCTTGTTACTGTATGATGTTGATTGGCATTTTTTTTTTTACTTAAGATTAATTCTATAGA
>CCAG010002978.1:0-29772 GCA_001077435.1 Glossina morsitans morsitans
ATACTTCGGGTGAAATTTTTTGCAGTTTCCTGGTTTTAGTGACGAAGTGTTAGTATTAGTGGCAGAATTAACACTTTTGCGCATACATTCTTTCAAAATATAAACAAATACCGTAAGGCATTGAAGATACGTTTAATTGTATTTGTTTTTCATTTTTTATTTTTTATTCATTCATTCATTTAGTGAAGAATCTTTTGTATGGATTTCTATTAAAAATTCCACTCACATGTCGCTACAGCGAATTATGTGTTATTTGTTTATACATATACGTCATAGTGTGTCAGTTAGTCTGATGTGAAAATTTTTTTCTTTCATTTTCTTTTACACTTAAAAAGTTTAGTAAAACATGAAATAAACGTGCTGTGGGGAACGATAATACTAAAATAATAACCAGATGTCAGTACACGGTCACGTTCGTTACAGAACATTCATCACTTTTGTATTATTTTACCAAATTGCGTACAGGCGAAGATAAACAAGGCAAACATCATAAAACAACGACAAAACACTACGTCGTGTGTACTAAAGTATTGATAACAGAAACGTGTCCTGATTGTAAAGTACACAAGCAAATGATTGCTAAACGAATATGTAAGAAGAAGAAAAGCATAGCCCTGCGGTGAAATGTATCGAATCTACTCAACAATTTTGATTCAGATAGGATCGTGTAATCTCTTTGAAAGCAAAAAATTAAATATGAAACCGAGTTTCTATTTGGAAAAAAAAAATCGGGTCAACCATATAAGAGCGTAAACCTTCGTCGGGAAATTTAAGAAAAATTAAAAGATTTAAAGGAAAAATTCGGCTCTCTGAGAAAGATTGATCCGAAAGGAAGGTTCAAATCTGAACCAATCTGGCCCATGATATTGCAAGGTTACACATTTCTTTAAATATCTACGCCTTAAGAGTAGTGTGCTTTCGGAGGAGTGGCTGTAAAAACCATTTCAATAGCACCCATTCGCCGACTTTAAATCAAATTTTATCAAAATATTTGTGAAATTACGTCCCGTGGGTTGAACACAACCGCCTGTTTGCAGGCGGACAGACGAACAAATTAGTTCAGTATCGATTTCTGAATAATTTGTTAGAATAAATACAATAAATAATGCTACCAGGTAGTGTTGTAAAACCATAGTGTTGAATGCAATCTAATAAACTTCTACGAGGCGAAGTCATTCTTTGACAAATCTTGGACTTTGAGGGCCTTACGCACCTATAAGAAAATCGTTTAGATTCTTATTAACTGTTACTTCGTTTAGTAGGCCGATTGCAAACATCTCTACTTAGACTTTTCACAAGTTATTGTATAACTGCGTTCACAAAAACGCCTTTATAATATGTGGCAAGCATATTTTTAAATTTTACCCATTCGACCGTTGCAGCATATATATATACCTTGTTACTGTATGATGTTGGTTGGCATTTTTTTTTTTACTTAAGATTAATTTTATAGAGGAATGTGCCGCATAGCTCGTGAAGGAGTGGCCTTATGGCCTTAAAATCAAAATCCTGCCGTACATTAATTTAACATGTGGTATTTTCCGATGTTTTCAAAATATTGTATATCTTTGACCATCATGTGCGCTCATGGAAATCATTTTAGGTTACAAGTTTAAATAAAATACTTTAGGTCAAGTCTTCATTGCATAATTCAATGGTTATGATATGCGACCTTATGAGCAATGGATGCAGAGCTTAAGCGACGCATGGATCATATTCAATCACTGTACTCCAATCCTATGAAGACAGAGGCGAGTACTAATCAGTTACTTGGCAACAGACAAACTTTCCACTACACTCACTATGCGCGACTTATTTGTAATTATAGATTTTTATACTTTACATGGAAATACTTGTAGCCGATGGCAAACAATACTTTTCTTCATTACATGAAATTGCATCTATGTACTTCTTATAAAGCCATGTATATATATATATAAATAAATATATATAACCATTCGTACGCGCGTAATCAACAATAGGTTTGTGCGTTCTCATGTTGTTGGCCCTTTGGCTTTGAAAAGTCTTTTACTTAACCTACGAAGCGAATCTTGGTTGAAAAGTAATAAAAGTAGATAAAAATAGATAAAAATAAATTCAATAAATGTTCAAAGCGGAAGCCTTATTAAATCAATATAAAGCGACTTATTAAATCTTTAATGAAACCCTTCAAGTAGCCCATAACTACCGCCTGTTTATTATTAACATTATTTTGTTGCTTTATCCCGTTAAAAGTTATTATAATTTTATGGATAGGAATTTGAAATTTCATTTATCAAAGCATTTTATCAAACGCATAGATGAAAAGCATACATAAATTCAATTTAGTCAATGAGTTTGTTCACCAGCCAAAGTTGCAGGCATATCGAACTTGGTGTCCCGTTTGTAACGTTTGGTAATTAATTTATTGGAGACACTTAGTAAAGTCTATTAGCCCTTCAATAACGTAAAAAGTCTGAATCAATGGCATCTGATCTGTCCGTCTGGCAGCGTTTTGGTTATGGAGTCAAAAGTCTTGTAAATTACCGACACGTCGGTTGTGTATCGACTATTTCTGTGCCACACACCCACTTTCTACATTTTCTGCAGTTGCCACGTATTCATTAACTCTGTTTGGAAATTCATTGAGCACGTTTAAGCAAATTTAAGCAGAATTTACTTATTCCAGCACAAAAATGTTCCCGTGGCCAATAGCTTGATGCAAGCATTTATTAAATCTAATTAAAAGTTGAATGCGGAAAAGATAAAAAATGTTCGCTACAGCCACACCTACAATCAATAATAATATATTGTCCAGCTTAGATCAGAGTCACTGATATCTACATTGTCGACCAGTTGAAGATTTTGAGTTAAGCTACAAAATGCTTCTATCTTGCAATCGAATTAATAGGTGCCAACTATTCGGTCATAACGCATATGCAATTTTCATATTTATTCAATTAAATTCAATTGCCAAGCAATATTTAAAAAGTACGCATGTGAAAGCATATTTTTATTGGACGATTCCATAAAAAATGTTGAAGTTTTTCAAATTGAATTAAAGCGAAAACAAGTCAGACAAGACTGATCCTTAAATCCTATACACGACTTCGTCTACTACGATTCTTTATTTGTTTTCGTGATAATATGTTATTTCCATGATTATACATCCATTGCTTTCATTTTGGAGACACCATTTTCATGGGCTGGCTTACAGAAGAAGCGGCTCAAAACTTGATCCAAATTTAACAAAATTAATTTTCTTATCAAAGAAATTATTAAAGTAAAGATTTGTCTCTGTTGCTTTTCTTTTTCCAATTTCCTCTATTTCGAAATATCGCTCTGCTTTACTCGGGAATTGAAACCGTTTCAAAAATTTGTGCCGATAGAATGAAACGAGAGAAGGCAAATTCCTACTGCACTTTGAGAGGTTGAGATTGTGAATTCATTCAATAAATCGTCAATGAAGGCTTTTTTAACTGTCTGCGCCGAGCAGTTGTTTCAATTTTTAAATATGCATTACAGAGATTTATGTAAAACGTATGGAAAGCTATAGGTTTCTATTTTCACTTTTCAAACTTTTGGAATTCTTACACATATTGGATGTAAGAGTGTCGCTAGGTAGCAAAACGAGGTGAAGGATAAGAGTACGACGAGGACAGAAGGACACATCTAAATTGCTGAAACTATTTAGAAGTTCAGGTATACACAAATATATTGTACAACGCGATGCTAAACGGGGTGAAGGATAAGAGTACGACGAGGACAGAAGGACACATCTAAATTGCTGAAACTATTTAGAAGCTCAGGTATATACAAATATATTGTACAACACGATATATCGCGAGCGAAATTACAACAAATTTCACACGCAATGTAGTAAAAAAAACAAATTTAATTGTAATTTTTCTATGGATTAAAATTTACTAGGATGGGTTTGTGTTTTTTTTGATCTTAAATGCGCAGATAAAAATGTTTTCTTGTTTATAGTATATTGCATGATCTCATAAAGCACTAATCATTTCCCTTTCATACGCCCATACACCCGTTCACATGTGTAGGGCTTAGCAGTGTTAAGCAGGGCTTTCGAAAATAGGCAAACTTGAAAAGTTTTTTGTTATGCTAAGTTACATTGCATTATAAAAAAAAAAAAAATTTCTCCGTCTGTTCTCTCATCTTTTGGATCTCGTCGTAATAAATTCGTGGATACTCAGGGAAAAAAAACTCCATTGCAAAGGTCATCCAAAGCAAACAACTACCAAATCTTGGTCAATTCGGTGCTGATTTGATTTGATGTTCTTTGCAAAGTGGGATCTCATGAAAAGGGCAATAAAAGAGTTCTTTGTAATGGCTAATTAGAGCAAAGCTTATAGGCGATAAAAACTAAAGGGCCATCTTCTCCTTTGCCGTGCACAAAAAGACGGTGCTGGTCACAGAATTGAACTGTAAAACTCTACCCACACAGGGATCATGCAGCAAACGCAATGTTCCTTTACTTTTAAACGCTAAAAACAATTGTTTCATGAATTTTAATATTTTCTAATGTAATGAGAGTACTATTTGTGTTTGAAATATTGTGTTATTGTAGGCAGTAGATTTGGAGAACTCATGGAGTAATTGTTCATGATGATGTAGAAATACATCAAGAGGTTCTTTTGAAAGATAAATAAAATTGTTTTTTTTTTTTTTTCATATATTTTGCCCATTAACTACGCCCATTTCCCGGTTGGTTTCAAATTTCATTTATTAAAAATAAAACTCCATGCGTTCATTAAGGCTTACAGCAATGAAAACAAAGATGTGAATGTGGGATTGCTCGTCTCAGTGCAAAAAATGAAATGCTTCTTAAAGAAATTTTCCATCTTTTGAAAGCAATATTTCCGAAAGTTAAAAGATTTTCTTTCAAATGTTTAGAGTAAACAACCATTGAAGTTAAACGTTGCTTTCATAGAATTCTTTCATCGAATTTTTTCTTTCAAAATTTTAAAGAGGAAGCATTGATTTTGTAAATCATTTAAAAAAGTTTGTAAATAAGTAAAAGCAGTGAGAGCACCACCGTTTCAATCGAGAAAGCAACCAACCATTCAAGCTAAGTTCCTTTGTGTATTCACATAAACATGCGTTAAGTAGCGAATGCAATGAAATCTCATGTAAAAAATAAATTTACCAAACGACTCCTTAAAAATATTGCAAACTATCCACAATAGACCGTGAATTTCTTCTCGTTGCTTTGTTGTTTCCTCTAAATTTGTATAAATAATTACCATTTCATGTATGCTTACGCACTTAAATCGCTATTAAGCGTAATGGAGTTTATTCGGAGTCTGAGTAAACATTTATGCAAAATGGAATTCTCTTCATTTTCATTTTGTGCACCCTACGCGCTGAGAGCATTGTATTTATGAAAGTGAAGAAAAAAAATTTGAGAATTTGTTGAGATATGCGCTCTTCTTAATCAATGCGAATAAGAAAACAATCGACGTATGATGAAATCAAGTTAATTCCTTCACAAGCAATGTAATTGAGGCACTAGTAGTAGCTAGTTCACTATTCCACTATTCGACTATTAAAGAATAAAAGAATGCGAATAAAGTTTGAAAGATTAAAAAATGAAGTCTGCATATTCAAAATTTCCCTTACTCTTCGTTAGTGGAACATCGACATCTCGATAAGTCGATAATTAATTGAGTTTTTTGTCTATATTGTGGTCTTATCTATTTTTTAATTAATTAATTAATTTGTTGATTTATTTATATTAATTAATTCGTATTGTTTAAATTATATAATGGAAATTTATATTTTCCACCCACTGGGTGTGTCGCCTTATTTAAGAATTGAAAAGATTATCTCATTAATTTGGAAATTGCCTTAAGGACACTTGTAGTCAGTAAACATAATATTATATATATATATATATATTATGAACTATATACACTTACGAACACAAACACCTTACTTAGGGATTTTATTAGCCAACATAAACGGAGTTAGATCACTTTGCAAATAAATGGCTTGTATAAGCTTCTCGGAACGCCCGCGTGTATGTTTCTATCTGCTATAAATTAAAAAAAAAAAACTTACTAAACTAAAAAAGTCTCCTACAAAAGGAGAAAAAGAAATAAATTTTCATCCTCTATCCGCGGTTGGCCGCGGCTGATTTTCCTTTTTTTTATATGATGAATGGGTTGTACTTTATGAGCAATTAGAAAAAAACAGGGAAAACAAATGGCCTCACAGTTTTTGTGGCCTAGGCGTGCCTTTTCAAGTTTATTTGTAAATTTGTGCGCGATATTTTCGTTTTTGCGAACAACAGAATGTTTACAACATGCAGACGGACAGAGGGACTTGGTTATCAAGAATATTCACACTTTTTGGGATGTCTGAAGCTTCCGTCTCGGTTCTGCAAACGGTGTGGTAAACTGCATATACTTCTCCTCTTTCGGTGATTGCACGTGAAACAGCTTTTAAAAACGAATCCGTCCGAAATGAATTTTATCTCGTTCAATCATTTATGTTTTTCTTCTTTTTTGCTTTATTGAATACTTTTTTAAATTAATACTCTAAACAAATATGAACTTATTAAGTCACGCAGCAGAAACATAAAGAGTATTCGCGGCCAATGTATCCATTTGTGTGTGTGTTTATATAGAGCTCTATGCTGCGTGGATAAAATATGATACACGCGCTTGTGTATACACACAATAACTCAATTAATGTTGAGACGAAAAAGCCTAAACAAATACCAACACATTCACGCGTTTTCAAGTACCACCCAGCTCATTGTGTTCTCTGTGTGTACAATTATATGCGTAGACATAATTTTAAATGCAATAATAATTATCAAACTGCTATTTGAAGTTAATTAATTTTGTTGTTTCATTAAAAACATTAAAAATGTAAATGCGTTGCTTTTGATTTATAAAAGCAGATAAGTATGTCGTTTTGCTAATTAGTTTGAAAGAATAATTGTATCCAGATACAGTGAGCATAACTAAATTTGTTCTCTTCTTTTTTTTTTTTTAATTACTGGTACGAGAAAATCACTTTATTGCAAAATTTAATGAAAATATAAAACAGTAGCGACGGATCAAACCATTAAGACGTCAATACATCCTCAGTTAACGCAACATATTTAAGAGAAGAAAGAAAGTAATTTGATTAAAAAAGGATAATAAACTGGTTTATATGAGTTAAATAGAAAAAGTGGGGAAATTGTGGTTGAATTTTCTTGTCCTGGCTGAGTTTAAACGGATACGAAGGATTGAAAGATTGAAAAAATCCAAAACTTCATTATCTCAAGTCATCTACAAACCTTAAGTGATTAAAGCACCCCTACGATGCTGAAGGTAGGCAAAATTTTCACCAGAGCCTACATTCATTTTGAACGCAGACGAAATTTTCAATCGATAAGCGATATATAGTACCTTTTAAAATGCCTGTCATGTCTGCTAGCTCTCATCTGTACAAATCTGTTGAGTCGATGGCTACGATATCCGCCTTGACAGATTGTTTCAAATCTACCATGTAAAAGATTGGTTCTGTCGCTTGTAGTATTCGTTGTCAGGCAACAACAGCCAGTTACTTCAGCTTAGAAGAACCTCTCATACGTTGAGAAACAATCCGCGAAGCAAGTAGATTCAATGCTAGATCTATACTTTCCTTCTTTTTTTTTTTCTATTACTTTTTCATTTCCCATTTAACGTAAGCTGCATTTTCATTACCTTAACTATTATTAATCGTTTTGCTACATACATGTAACCAAATAAACCAAATTTGATATTTTATGTAACAACTGCTGCTGCTGCTGCTGCTGCTGCTTTATTTACTTCAATTAAACAAATTAAATCCATTCAATAAACATCTGTAACAGCTGGTCATTTGTATACAAACATAAATTTACTTCAAACGAGCAAGAAAACTACAGTCACTTTCAGATGAATCTTAAATACCAACAGTTGGTTACTTAATCATAATTGAAGAAAATTTTGCAGATTTAGTTGAATTCCGCATGTCAATCTATAGAAGTATAAAGTTTGCATATCGTGTCTTATTTTCAACCAATATTTTCTACAATTTGTTAAACAAGCATTTTAACAGATTTCTTTCCATTGCATTGACATTCGTTGGAGATTTCAGACAGATTTCAAAGCAAACCTCTAAACATTCATTATTACTCATCTAGACAACAGGTTTAAATTTTTCGTCCTTAAGCCATACAAAACTTACACAGGTAATATGATATGGACGGACAGACAAATATCATCAAACCAGTTTCGTATCTTACATAGATATGACACAAATTTCTAAATGATGCAAACGAATTGACATAATTAACATGCCATTGTACCAACGGGGAGAAAATGGAACTTTTTTTAGTTGTTTATTTAACCCAAAAAATTCAATAATTTGGAAGAAGAAAACAATATATTAATGTCATAAATATCAGCAATGGTTTTTCACAACGAATCGATAATCAATTTAACGAAGTTGCAATTTCGCAGTAAAGAATAAAAAGAGAACCACACAATAATCGTCCTAGAGGGCTTAGACGAATTTGGAAACAATGTCGCAGTAAAAGGAAGGAAGTTTACCTGCAGTTCTATTGACTTTGGGGTGTCTGGTATTAAAGAAAATAATGAAAATAAGATTACCTTACATTTTGTAATAATAACGTAATTAGTTATTTTACACGTACCGAGTGTGGAAATGAATTCTAACCCTTACAAGAAAGGGAAATGTAAACGATATTTAATTAAAAGTATCAAGCGCTAATCAAAGAATGTAATGCTTGGCGAATAAAGCGCGGAAAGCGACATATTCCAGCTTAATGTAGTTCTACAACAAAATATATGTAATTCTAGCCAATTTGCATAAATAAATAAACTAAACAAACAAATAAATAAATAGTTTTTCATCAGTTAACAGTTAACCAGGCCACTTGCGTAAAGGACAGGAGCTGAGCTTAATGCTGAGGAAGGATAAATGCACACGTTACAAATGTAATGTTTTAATGGTTAACTTGGTTTCTTTCATTGAAAAATACGAACTGACAACCCAACATACAAGAATGCAAGAATTTTGTTAACTTTTTTTTTTTAATTGGACGAAGAAAAAGGCTTGGTTGGTTAGAGAGGAAGGTATATCTAAATACCTTTTAAAAATAAGTAAAATTAAGAAAACAGTAATGTATTGCTTTATGCATTCACAAACACACGAGTCTGAAGCAACATGTTATGGAGGAAAACAAAACATTTATAAAACAAAAGAATACAAAAGAATACAACAATTATAAATGTTTACTAAACATAAAAAGGCTTTTAGATTAAAAAAAAACTAAAAGTTCTATAGTTTACAAGGACGCTTTGGTCTGTATATTTTTACACGGAAAGATAAAACACAATACATATGGAGAGAGCCACAAACCATTTCAACAGAAGGAAACGAAGCTAAATGATCAATTGATTAAGCTGACAATATATGAACATTGGATAGCACGATAAACATTTTTAGAGTCACCATACCTGGCTGGAGGTTTACTAACTGTATCAGTTCGTTTTAACATCGAGAAAGGTATAACAAAGATTCAGTAGCGTGTACGCATTATTTATTTCATTGACGGCTACTGGACATAATCCAGATCGCAAGCAGTAGAGATAAAATACTAAAACTTGATCTGTATGCTCCCGAATAAGCAATGAAGTATAGTTTAAAAAGTGGATATGATTTAACTCCAACTCCAACCACGGCGATAACAATAAAACTATGCGAAAATGTCAATATATGTATATACATTTCTCAATAACCTATAACTTATAGCGTTTACTAGTCTGTTTCAACCATTTGATTATCGCACTCACACTCATTAAATGAATTTGCGATTTTCATACGGCAAAAATTTTGCGCTTGAAGCGTGATAATACAGTTCGCTCGCACTTATTTAAAAATACATTTTACACCCACTTAAACGATTTGGTATGTTACTGCGCCTGGTTGGTTTCGAAAATAGACAAATAAATCAAATTTTGAAAGCACAAACAACTCTCCATGAGGTTATAACTGTGTTTACTAGTATTGTGTACAGTTTTTACATTTAATTTTTATTACAATTTTTAAAGTCGATCAACCGTAGAAACAAATATTAAAACTACTCTTCAATGTTGTAACATTAGAGTATACTCGTAGATTGTTATTAATTGCAGGGTGTGATACTTTAATTAGATACCGTAGCACCATGTGCTGGCTATAAAATCTTTCTCTCGGTAATTGTATTTTGATTTTCAGTGAACTGTTGTCTTGAATGTTTTTCTAACGGTCGCAGTTATAATAAAACTGCCGCCAGTGATTTTTTGTTGTGTGTTTACGCGCGCGCACACACACACACACACACACACACACACACATACACACACACACACACACCCACCGACGTATATATAGATGAACATATGTGTTTTTGTATTCACTCAAGCGCCCAAGCGTATATAATACTTTGGTAGGATAAACGTATAGGGAAAATAGAAAAAAAAAACTTTAATTCAATTACGCCAACAATTTTCAAGTAAAACTATTTTTAGATCGAAAACTGTATAGAAGAAAATGTGAAACAAGGGGACGAAAAAATACAACGTTTAAGCCGTAAACTGTGTACACAGCATGTTTTCACAGCGGCTTTCAAATGAAGTTATCGCGATCGCATTTTCTGTTATCGATGCCCATCAGAGCTTAAGCTGCAGAAATAAAAACAAACGGCAAAATAATAAAAATTTTAAATTTCATGCCCTTCGTCGACTAGTGCCAAAGCTAGCATCTGAAGCTCCGAAACTCCTACATTAGAAACCACGAAACTTTTATAACTTAAAACAAGAAAGTTAGATTTGTTTAGTAAATCATAAAAGGAGAAGAATAATATTTGCATTTCGAATAATTTTAAGAAGCTTTCAGCTTTGAATAATTTGTTTTGCCAAATTTCCTAACACTTTTCATGTGTGTGTTTTGTTAGCGAAAATGTAGGAATATCTATTAAGGGGGAGGTATAGTAAATAGTTACACCAATTAACCGATAGATGTACGGACACACTGAGCAACATTGTAATAAGAAAACGGCCATCTTCAGTCATGACAATTGCAGAACAACACCTGCAATGATTCGAGGAAAATTGAGGAACATTGACTAAGAGCTTTTGATGCATACAGTGTATAATTTGGATTTCGGTTATCGATAGTCACTTAACTGAGCATTCTCAGAATGTGCATAGTGATGGCATAATGATTTTATCAAAAGATGAACCAAGTATTGATTCGTTTGAATTTATAAATAAACATAACTCGTTTGAATGTTAGTGAAAATCGCCACGAGGTTATTTTCCCCTCTGAAACTTTAGTATAGATTTATTTATAAGTTTCGTAATACCTGACGCTGCCTTTACCAGTAAATCCAGTAATCTCTTTTGACCGCTTTCTATACAATTTATGAGAACTCTGATGCTTGCCTTTCAGTTCTGTAAACCGAATGAACGAATATTATATAATCTTAGAAGTAGACGACCCGGGAAAGAAAATGTAATTGTGTATTCATGACTTCAATTTGCTCCATTACCAGAAAAATAATGAACAGCTAATTTTCAAGGCTAACATGTGGAAACTATATATCCCAGAGCGGAGCTTTGATGGTTGTTGCCATCTCAAACCAATCCAGTAGAATTGGGAAATATTCTATTAAATAGGTGGGTGTCAATTTATGCCGTCTGCAATGAGTACTTTTGTATATTACAAGCGGGCGGATACCCATTGCTGGTGGCTGAAAAAGCTATCAATTTTGTATGCAATCTTTTCCCTGGCATATACTCAATATATGTAAACGTATGTGTGTGTAAATGTTGTGTAAACAATCTTAAACAACACATATAAAACAAAATAACTTGTGATAACTTGTATAACAACACTTCGCAGAACAACTATAACAATTTACAAACAAACAAAAAGAAACAAGCCACACACACATTATTATTTCCCTAAGTCTCCTAAATATGCTTTGCTAACCATATACAATAATAACAATAATAAGTGTTATGTGTAAAGTTTTCTTGTATGTAGAACATTAAATAGCAACTCAAGCATTCATCATACGCACCCATTTACAATCACACTGAACTGAACGAACATTCACTCCTTGACTGCTGTTCGCAGTCATACAAAATTCTTGTTATCGGTGAAATTGTTGCTGTGCTAACATGTAAATTTATTATACGGCACATACACATACACATACATCAATTTCTGTAAAATTGACATTAAAATCAGTTGCTGCCTTGAATATATGTTTGTTTACATGTTTGCCTAAGCTATATGTACTGTAATCGTTTCGCATGTAAAATAAACACAAATTAAATCTGTTCAAAGTGATATATAAAATTTATTCAAATTTATTGTTATTTATAAAATAATGGAATTAGTAATAAATTTAATTTGCAACACAGGTGTCAATACAGCAATAACTGCTTATGGTTAATAACTCGCTTAGAGATCACTTATGTACAAGTTCAACATAATTTAGAATATTACGAAACTATAGATTAAAAGTTAAGAAATGGTTTCAAGGTAAGAGGACAGAAAAGTTGAAAATTAAGTTTTTAATTTTTTAATTGTTCAATGGAAGAAATTTAACGAAAATCATTCGAAAAGGAAACAAGTCGAGTATAGACGTGAAGTTCACTGAGAGAAATTGTTCTAATTGTCCTTTGCTAAGTGTTAGAAGTTTAGAAGTTAGATTTAGTATGAAGTCAGCCTTCATGGCAGTATATTTTTTTACGCCAGAAATAGGGCTGCTGTAAAGATCTATGTGTGTGGATGAGAATCTCTAACTTTATTTTGAACGGCATTTTTCTTTCTATTCCATCGCCCTGTTTCATCTCTAATGACCGTACTGTGATTGTCTAAAATAAGAAAATTTCAATATTTTAACGCTTGCTACTAACATTCGACGTCTGAGGTGTACAAGCGAAGCCAACCATTTAAACGTTAACTTTTGGCGTATTAGTAAACAGAAAGAAGTTTCTATAAAGTGAATACAAGAGAAAGGCTGACGTTGTGATTTTCCTTCCTGCAATGGATCAGAGAGCTGTTGCGGCCTCTATTTATGGTAACTACGCTGTATGTTAAGTAGTCGAAAAAGTAGGCCTTCCCCGCAACGAACTTTACCGAAAATGATCGGACCTGCCGCTAACTCATCTACTCTCCCTCTTTATCCACAACTCTTGCAGCTATCCAGACTACCCTAGCTAGCTAAGACGGAGCTTTATTTAAGGCCTTGAATATGTCTCCAACACTGTCTTTCACTAACGCTAGGCACGTAAACAAATTGCTTAACAAGGGGTAATGTAGCTCCTCTCCCAACTTCTTAGGTTCTTAGTGTGACTTTAGCGGTACGCTGCTCAATTTTTGTGATGCTACGCCACACACGTATATTATATTCTTTGTGCTTAACATAATAGTTCGAAATTTGTTTTTAAAAAATGTGAAATCGTTAATGAGTTTTAAATAATTTTCATTCTAATTTGTTTTAATTAAAAGATAAAATATAAAAAAAGAAGAAAATTATATAAAATAATTCCAATTATAAGGAACGTTTTCTTTGATTACCCGGACCTTTTATATATGAAGTTTATATGCATTCTTACCGAAATAATTATTGTATGGTTAATTTATTGCAGTAAACAATTTTTTTTTTTTTTTACTTTGTTGTTACGTAATCACTTAGTCTATTTTTATTTTTTTATACACAGGTTCATTGCATCGACTTGAAACCCAGTAAATGAATTCACATTGAGTTCAAGTGTTATTCCGGCAAAAAGGAGAAATAATCAATCGGCCGTTGAACTTCAAAAAACTGCTCCGGTAAGTAGAGACATTGTTATTGCCTATATAAAATTAGTTTGGTTTACCATCATTGCTTTTCACATTTGCTAAGTAAAGACAATAAATAATTGCCTATGGGGCAGTAAAGCGTGTCAAAAATGAAAAAGGAAAAAAGGAAACATTAATTTGCGTGAAGTTGTTTTGAAGAGTTCGGAAACTAATAAAATGACCTCATCACGTATGCGGACACCATATAACAATCTATCAATCACTCAAAAACACAGAAACACTAACTCATTCTGATAACAAAAATGCATTATATTCGGTTCTAGACGAATTTGCTGTTCTTGCGATGTTTTGTTTAATTTTTCGTTTCTTTCCAAAATGATTTTTGAAGCGTACTAACAATAAACCGTATTAAATAGTTCTTTTGGAACTTTTACAAAAATCTACTTTAAAACAAATATATGATAAATAAACTAGCGTTGAAGTACAGGAATGTAAGGGTGAGACATACAATGGCTTACTTAACAAGTAATATGCATAGGCTTATGCAAAAGTCCAAAAATTGGAATGTTTACCCCATAAAAAACGCTAAGATTCGAGATTTTCTAATTTTGAATCAATCTGATTTTCTCATTTCGGCTGCTAAGAATAATAGAGAACAACTTCAGTATAATAAGCTAGATGATCGTAACAAAATTTCTACCTCAGCGAGCGTACAGGCGGACGTACCCAGTTATTCTCCTTGTTTGAAAACAAAGAGATATTCGATGCGTACATTCGATGAAGTAAAGAGCTTTAAACACTAGAAATAGTTTACATACCTCCCGCGAGGAGTGAAAATAATTTGAGCTTAGATTGCAATGCCAAACAGATGATGTGCTGTACTGTGCCACTTAACATTGTTTTCTCATGCTGTTCTAAGCATAAAGTTTCTACAGCATTGACAAGCGGCGTATGAAAGCTTTTAAACAAACCGACTTGATTGTTATGTGGTTACACACAAAATGTCACCAACACTGTTACAAAATATAACAAATGTTGAGACATATACATATACAATATATGGGATTGCAGTAGCCATACATTCGACATTCTGTTCTCTCTGCATTTTATAAATTCATACCAATATATTATAAGCAACAACAGCAGCAGCAATAGCAGCAATAACACGGCAACAACATCGATGTCCAACAACAACAACAACAACAGCAAGTGGAGTACTAATAACCATTTGTGTCATTCTACATATTTTCAATGAACATAAAATGTCCCTTTGTTGTAATATTAAACTTTAAAGGTATTTAACTGCATTTATTGCAAAAATATCTAATTTCAGTGTAAAAATTCTTTACATTGCATGTCATGTCGTGTCATGTATTGATGGCATTAGAGGTATTTTAAATGTTGACTAAGGAAACAATTAAGGTCTGTTGTTGTTGTTGTTATTATTATTATTATTGTTTTCAATTCTATTATATAAAGCTGGAAATAATGGTGTTGTGGTTCGTTTAAAAATCGAAGGCGAATTCTTCATGAGAGTGTTTTCAGTTAATTTCAAACTGTTGCTGCTTGGCGTAAATTTGAAATAATCTTCGATGAAAACTTCCGTACTTTTAAAGAAATTTCAGCTTTGCTTCTCTTTTACATCCACCACATGAGGTTAACGAAAGCTAGATTTTTCCGTTACAAAAGTTATAGGAAATGGAAGTGGGCAACCAAGGCTGCTTTGGAATAGATATTCATCAGCAAAATTCAAGTTTGTTCCTTTATAACCCGATAATCGTGTAGTAGTTTTGCCCGAGCACTGTTCCAGTGCAGTGATGGTTTGCTTTTTCCTATTTCTCTGCATGTCTTTCGAACATCTGGTTGACGTCTCGACGCCACTCCAAGAATTCAAAATTGTCAGAAATTTACTTATTTTTGGACCCATAATATGACAGCAAAAAGACAGCTGGCAGAAAAAAGGTACTATTATAAGTTTAGCGGATTGCGAGCTCAAAGAATGAAACATGACATGCATGTTATAATAAAAATATTATCCTTGCAGTTATTGATGCGAAAGATAAGCAGAATTCACCCCATTGCAAAGTAGCTTGTAACGCCATCCAATGGTAATTTGTGCAAAGGATTTGTTCATGTCATCCCTCTTAAGCACTTTCTTTTTTTTTTTTGAGCGTTACATATCTAATCGATCTTCATCCATGTTCGTTTGCCCCTAATATGTATATTTGAGCTGTGCGAGATTCTTAGTCAGTTTAATTCAACGTATCGCTCGATCCATCTATCCGTCCATTGTGTGCCTTTAAAACACATTTTCGATTAGCACTCGATCCTTAGTTGATTTAATTCTAAGAGTTGTTTCGTGCGCCCGCTTATCGCCCACGTCTAGTCCAAGTCTCTTAGACTTTGTATATTCTTGGCGGCCTTTTTCACTATTTCTCGCTTGTTTTCGGAGCAGATTTGTATGTAAACTTGTACTCCACTAGCCATCACTCACAATCGCACCCATCATAAGTAAAAATCCCTTACTTACACGATCCTAAAGTTGCCAAGTTGAAGCCGTTATACATTAACGATAGCTTTAACTTCAGTGATGCAATGCAAAAAAAGGAAAACACTAAAGGAAAACACAGAAAGTTATTTGAAGTGATTTCTCTTTCTTGACAAGCTAAATTGATGAAGGTAAATAGAAGCGAGAAATCCGAGTAGGGCGATTGAATCTAAATCAGCTAATTTATTTCCGAAGATCAAGATCTTTGTTGCAAACGCTTGGTAAATTTAGTATTACTTTTGTGATGGGTGGGAAACTTTTTTTTGGCATTACTCCAACCCAACGATTTGGTTGGTGGGCACATCGAAATTTTTCAATTCGCTGTCGTTGAAAAGACACAACAAGAACAAAAACATTGTAAGAATAATAACAACTGCATTGCTTTATGGTTGACCAAATTTTTCATTATACTTCTATGCATGTATTGTGTAGGAAATTTTAATTATAACTTTTACCACATCCGCAATTGAAATTTGCATAAACATAAATATTATCTTTATTTATTTATTATTTTGTTTTTAGCGGAATATAAAATGCGCAAATCTGGCAAAGTATGACCGAAAATAATGGGTTGGGGGGGTCAGCGTTAGAACCAGGTTTCTACTTCAATATCATTTCTATCTTACAAATACTTATTAATGACACGTATCAATGAAAGGCTATATGGTATAACTCTTACTTTGAAGTGCCCAAGGTTGAAAATGATATATGATGTAATATAAGTGCCGATGCCAAACGAAAGGATAAGCTTTCAAAAGAACTTTTTGTTTTCCATCTATTTCGAGAATACAAAAGCTGTGCCAAGGTATATTAAGTTTGCGCGTATGTACGTAACAAGCAGTTAGAAGGACTTGAGATCCATTTCTCATTATGCCAATCTAAGCTTGTCTGTCCGCCTACATGCCTTCTTTTCTTTTGTTTAATCTATAGACCGCAATTTTTATGAGATATTTTCATGAAATATGGTGTGCCGACCTGTTTTCGCCCAAGGACGAGCTATATTCAAAATTATTCAAATAGGACCACGTTTACGACTGTTATCCATATAAAGCCTCTGTTTAAAATGTCGCTGTCGATGTTGGGTTTTTAACGATCGATCACGTCACCGTGCTATGTAGTCATTTTCATTGTTTTGTGATGATTGTCGTATGAAAAATACTACATTTTATAGGAATACTAAAGAAGCTTTATTTTAAAAATGAGAAAATTACAACGAGCGCCTACGTTAGGAGCAATGTTAAGCAATGTGTTCATTTCTTCTTAATGAGTCATAATCCTTCCGTTTTACAGTAGTAACCATGAATTAATTCATGGAATTACATCGACAATTAAATATTCCATCCAAACAATGTACTTAGTGGAGAATATAGAGAGACATTAAATGGGATTGAAATAAGTGAGTAATAAACCGAATCGCATGTAATTGAAGAATTTCGTTAAATTGTAAATTATCTACGGAATGCTTATAGATGTTCTAACTAATGGTAGGTGAGACAGAAGGTTGAAGACAGAAAGTTTCAGTTTTATTTTCAAGTTTTTCCATTTTATAAAAAAATATGCGTACTAAAGAATGGGCGTCTAATGGACGTTCAAAAAAGCTGCTTCTAAGAGATGCTTTGTCTCGTACCCGAATTGCCGAAGCGTTAATTCGGTATACGCTATCCACTTAAAACGTACAGAAGCTAATTGATGAGAACTTTGACTGAGACGAATTCTGCGCTAAAGGAGAACGTAATGAACTCAACAAGCGCCGTTAAATCGTGATGGGTACGATGGGTAGTGGAAGAACGGTTGTGTTAGAATATCCGATAGTAAAAACGGTCGTACACGCTAATTGATAGTATCTCGGTAATATTTTTTATGCGAAATTTTTGAAATTTCAATGTTCCGTCAAGTGGTAGTGAGTAAGCAAACTCTGGGGGGGCTTTAGGCCAAGTTCGAATGACGAATTTTTGGAAGATATATAAATGCATATTCATTTGTCGATTCGATTTTCCTCAAGAAAATGGTTTCAATAGCTTTCTTAGTTGTTTTACTCTAAACTGCCGTTCGCTAAATAAAGCGTATAATCAAATTTTATATGTCCTTGTTTTACATCGAATCTCTATATCATAATCATTCTGTTGCATTGCATACGTATCGACAAAATTAATACACAATTGTCTCCTATGACGAAGACGAAAAAATTTCTTGATTAACTTATCGCCTGATTAACAAACGTTATAAGGGAAAAATCTACAAAAACCGTCAACAAAAACAAACATGAATGAACAAACAATAAACAAATGAACGAAACACTAACAAAAAAAAAAACAAAAAAAAGTTATATTAAAAAATATTCTAAATTTTTTTGATTAAGAGAAACATGTTGGTTGTCACGACACTCTGATAGATGCAGTCAGTAGATGTTGCCTTAAGAAAAAAACGAAAACATTCAACTAATGTCTCTCAAAACTTGCATTCTTCGAAACTTTTATGCGTCGCACTTAAGCGTTTGCTTTGAATATTTAATCATTTTGAAGGAAGATTTTCTTTTAAAAGTTTATATTTGAAATGTGAACACGTCGTCTTTTTCCCATCATCCCCGAAGACATGGTATTAATAATAGCGATTTATAAAAACTCTTCAATGGAAAATTATCACTCAGCCTTCAGCTAACGAAGACATAAATAAGCAGTCACTCGGTGCTTGTGTGTGCATGTTTGGGTTTGTGTGTGTGTGTAGCCGTTGTGGATTGCGTTGACATAACTTAATTATTTAAGTCTTTATTATTTTAATGAGCTTTTTTGTCGGATACTAATTTTCTAAAAAAACGCGGCTTGTGAAGAAACCTAGAATTGCCTTCACACGCAACCAACAATTGCACGATGACGATGACTAGCATACTCACATCTCTCGCCGATGCTGGGCTAGGTGTTTATAAGTGTGAAGAGAGAAAGTGGCGAAAAAGAATGTTAAAAAATGTTGTTTCTTTAACGAGATCAACATGATGGCGTTGCCGAAGGAACACATCCTTGAAAACCCATTATTTGCTTTAGCAAATTTGACTCAAGCTTAATATAACTTCTTCTTTAAACATTGTTTTAGATTTATTAGCACAATTAATCGCGATTTTATCTAAACACTAAATTTAAATTTTAATATCAATATGCGTTTGGCAAAAAGATTTCAAATTTTTCTTATTTGTGCCAGATATTAATTAAAACTATTTCGTATATCTTTTTCGGAGAAAATGGATTTTAAAATGAAAAGGTGCTGCTGACAGTGAAAGAGTTAAAAGCAAAAAAAAAAGAGAAGAGCAAGTGCACGAATGTGGTTGAATCCTGAACACTCGTTATTGCAGGCGAATGTACAAACGGTTCATTCTAAAAGAGGCACAAGTCTCTTTGCTACTATTTGCTGTTATCATCCATTTATGGCGGTTTAAGTTAAAAAATTATTAGTTGAAAATTTTTGAAAATATTGAAATGACTAATAATTTTTAATCTTTAAACAATACAAAACCTGTAAGACGTAAAGTACCTAAACATTTCACTACACAGCGGAAAACTTTTGTTTCTGAAAAAGAATCTTGTGAATCGTGATTTAATGTGAATTAATTTATATTTGACAGGTGTTTTTAATGACTATTAATGCTTGCATTGGTCTTTCGTCGACACCTTAGGTAGCTTCCAAGAAAGCTTTATATCGATACACCTTGAAGGGTTATGGGTTTTTGAGAATTGAAGTCGCGATTAATGCCAAACTTCAATATTTCATTCAAATCGTGGCAAATTGAAGCATCAGATAGACGGACATACCAAAAAGGAATTACATTAACTTAAGATCCTTTTATAGACAGGAACTAAATTAACTTAAGATCTTTTTATAGACAGCGATAGGTTGGATAGCAGTGTTTTCTATTTTTATGCTGTTTCGTGAGAGAGTGTATTCTTATATTGAGCTTTACTTGAAAATCGCAATCATTACCCAATATCTTCCCAACCAGGCTTGGGTTGTAAAGTAAAAACTTTGGGCTCTGTGTGTGTGTCTTCCCTTACATTTTTTGGCCACCAGAAGACTCTTTGACCCCATTTCAAATTTCGCTTTATTCCAACAACTATTTACGGGTTAGAGTTTCACAGGAGCTCTTTCCCTTCGTTATAAATACAGTAATGAATTTTGTATACGCTGATCTTCTTGTGTTTGGTTAGGAAAAAGAAAAACAAAATAAATAAACACAACGTAGTCCAACTTTTACTAAAAGACATCGTATGGAGAAATGAAATCATTTGTAAACGATACAAGGGAAGAGTAAACTTTTCAACTTCGGGTGCCAAAAATTTCAATAGCATAACAAAGTCAGTTACAATGTGTGTTAGTGCAAAATAACGGTACAGGCCAAACCGTTTAAATGTGAAGTCAAGTTCAAGGGTAACATTAATTGTGCAAAAAAAGAAACGGTTTTTCGTTCCAAGCTCACACAACATGCGCATCCATTTTGACACCGTGGACACGTATGTCTTTTGACTATAATTCACTTATTTATGTTCGTGTTTTGTGCGTGAATTCACTCTTTTTTTCATTTCGTTTTTTCTGCTTGTCGATGCATTAAAAATAAAAAATGCTTATGCGCACGGATTTAAAGGGAATTTTTTTAAAAGGAAATTAAACAAATAAAAAATTACATTTTCCTTAAACCTTTCGTGATATCATTAAAAATCAATCAATTTTTTATTAATTGCAGAAAAGTCGATAAAAAAAATAATTTGTATTAAAAAATGATTACATTAATCTCTTGTACGTTGTACAAATTCCAGTTTGCTCTCACTCTTTCCATTCTCTGCCCCACTGATACGTGCGAAATCTGTTGATAAAGAGCACAATGAAGTTTGTCTCGTGCCAGCTAACCTATCGATTTTTAAGTATTAGGTAAAAGTTTTTTGAAATTTCATCGTAGCATATTCTTGCCATTCTTGTCTTCCTGGCTGCTGCTATTTACTAAAACTTTTGATATCAGAATCTTACTCATTATATATATATATCCTTGCCCTTGGATCAATATTTATTTATTTATTCATTTTTTTTGTTAACCTTGCTTGATCCTAATCAAGACAAGTATTTTGATCTATTTACTTATATTTAAAGCCAATTATCAAAGATTTCGTGAAAATTTCTTTAAGATCTTTGAGTACATTAGGTACCTTGCTCTCAGCCGGAACAATTTGTTGCTGATAGATTAATTTAAGGAATACAACAAGGAATAAAAAATTGATTTTGCCCCTTACAATTTTTTATCTTCCATTCCGACGATCGCTGCCAGTCTATAATAAAACAAAAGTAGATTCCCTCGAATTATCTGATCGTCTGATATCATATCGCGTATATGCGGTCTCAAGTGTTCGTATAATCCTCCCAAAAGTGTGCCCCAGGAAAATCCCAAAGTGCATACATGCTTCCGTAGTGTTGAATACGCAGAGAATTTAACTTTGTTCGTCGACTCGTTCGCCAATTGCTTTTATTGAAAACTTCATTTATCAGTTTTGCAAAAAAATCGTAAGATCCAAAATAGAAAGTTGGTGGGAGTCAGGAAATTTATGAGTTTACTGTGTTCATAGCAAGCATTAGCTTGAAAGTGAGCATAAGTCTTAATGAGAAATTTAAAGGCAAAACGTGTGCGACCGATTTTTTATCCGCTTACAGACGGACAACCAAAACTTACGACCTAAAAGAGATATTGATCTTGAGACTGTTGCAGATAATTCTCAAAGTCAAGCCAAAAGGGCAACGTAAAAATCGCTTGACGTGGGAGATTTTACTTATTCGTCAAAGCTTTCTTTCTTCCATACAGAGAGCAACTATGTATTTAATATTTTTATAGCAAGTACAAGACACATAGAAGAAGAAAAATGTAGAAAAGTTTTTATTATTACGATGTAACTTAGGTTTTGTATTCTTGTTGATATCAAAATTGAAAAGACCCATGAAGAGTCGAAGCCCACACTAACCAGAAAGTGCATGTCAGAAGTGCTTCGACAATTGGAAAGAGGGAGATTTCCTTAGAGGAGAGCAAGTAGATATTGACGAATAAGCAAATATTTTTCTAAATGGCTCGTATGGGCGGCGTGTAGACAGGAAATTGCTACTAAATATTTTATACGAAATATATAAATATTTTATGAATTTTGTGGTTGCTAGGATTATTCGTTTGTTTCCTTATGACATCTTCGAGATATCTAACGGATAATTGACGGAAGTTGTCGCTAATGTGTGCTATAATCGTTTGAAGACAGTACGTTAAAGCAGTTAAAAAAGTCGAGCCAACAAATCAATAAACTAAAAGTGATAAACGGTAATTGATAAAAATGAATAATGATAATATAAACGAATAAAAAATAAATAAGTAAACGAACAAATAAATAAAATTGGTTGGACGCGGATGTTTTTTTCTATTTTCAGAACAAAAGTGGTGTATGTGTTGTACTTTATGAGTGACAAGCAAAAAGGCGGAAAGCAAAGTTGCTTACGGTTATTGCTGCATAGACGTGTAGGCATTGTGAGTGTGACCTTTGAAAAGTTTAGATCACCCAAATTTTGCTTGCAAAGTTGTAGGCGGTATTTTCATTTTGGCGAACGGCCGAATATTTATCGCAGATACTACACAGTTGCGCAGAGGGACAGATGGGCGGATGAACGAACGCACATGCTTAGGTGCATTCCGAATTTGAAAGTGGCCAAGAATTTATATACTTTATGGGGTTTTTGAAGCTTGTTTCTGTGCGTTGTAAAAATGGGCGAGCTCAAGTTTTCCGATTTTTGTACAGCTACTACAGCAACGTCCTTAGAATATGCCTTCAAATTTAACGTTTCTCGCTGTCAATAAATTCATTTAATTTTGCGTACTTTCTTTGCCTCGAAAACGATTTGAAAAAATGGACATAAGCATAAGGCAAAACAAGACACGTTTGTGAATAAATTGCTTACTCCTTGTGGTCATAGCATTGATAAAGAGACTCTCTTTCAGAAAAGCAACGAGAAAAGTAAGCATAAGTAACAAGAAAAGAAACATTCTGCGATACTTTGTCCGCCAAAGAAATTTGTTTGTAAGAACGATTCAAGGATTCAAAGATCGAATGGCTTCATCCAATTATCGTCGTCTGTCTCGCATTGCAATAAAGTTTCTTTATTTTGATTACGATGCGTTGAAGTTCTGTTACTCTTTTTAATTGCTTATCCGTATCCCATTAGTTATTGCAAATCGAAGCAGTAACATATTGTACTAAAGGTCACTTGATGACATCATGATTTTGTTTTTCGTTTTCTTGTTTTGCCTGCAACTTTTTTGTCTGCATTAAATTTTCGACATTTTTGTTGATCTTATGAAAGTGATTTTAAAGTGCTGATGATAGCAAAATCACACAAACTTTCAAAGCTAATAACTTATATATAAATATATATAAGTAAAGCATAGAGCAACTGATTTGTTGACGACAAAAACAACTATGATGTCTCACCCATTGCTTGGATACGCATTAACTATCACTTTCCTTCTTTTCTTTTAACTAAATTGTGTGCAGAAAAATAAAAATGAAAGAGGAAAAGTTTTGAAGGTGACACTGCAAACTTCATAAAAATTAATTGTTGAGCGATAGCATACAGTAACGATGCCCAGATTGCAACCGCACGCACACCATTAACAGTTCCTTGCGAGAGAAATAAAGTTTATTGAGCTTGAATTGAACAAAAAAGGACAAGCCACCGAAAACTTCGTTGCGTTGTTCCCTGAAGTGAAAAAAACATTGGAAGAACGATACGAAAAAGAACATGCTTTGAAAAGTTGTTGAACGAAAAGGAAAAGAAATGTTGTGTTCTCTTTTTCTCTAAAATTAAACTTCAGAAATAAATGAAAGAAAGTAACGAATATCACATAAAAGCAAAAAAGGAAGCGTATCCGCGATATTCTTACTCCCACGTCCACCATCATTATCTATAATCATTAGTTGGCATTTGTTATTTATTTATCTTTTGTTTCGTAGAGAAATTGCGCCAATCTATTAAATAAATAGTTTTGTTCATGAATTTCAATTTGTAGCCGAATGCATTTGCGAGTTGTGTTTTCTTTCATGAACGACGTTTTGCTTGGTTTAACTGATGACAGTTTGCATGGTTGGAGTTTTTATATTGAAATTAATTTCTCTTCTATTTACCTTTATGTTGATTTATTATTTAAAACCTTATAGCTCGGATTTTGCCGAAAGCGTTAATACTCAAGTGTAGGCAAACCGCCTTCTTACCACCTTTCCGATTATTATCTTATCCTTATGCATAGCCTATGAAGTGCCTTCTGATTTATATAACCAACCGCATGAAGAAGTCAAGATGATCGCATATTCTTTTACAGTCTGCAGCATTTCCATTGGGAAAACATAAGATGCGAACACATTCGTACAGAAGTATTTTGATGTCACAAACTACATTTTCGTCATCTATCTTGGTGGCATATAAGTAACATTCGTTATGACACTTGAGAAGGACGTTAAAGAACACATACACACATATAGCGTATATATTATGGACTTTAAAAACGAAAAGCTGTTTTATGTGTTAAGTCTTATTTTTATTCGTTCTCAGATAACACACACACATAAATCCATCCGTACGTTCATATGGCGGTTGGCATGTCGACAACAACAACTCAAAGATGTGATGTAAAAGAGATTTGTGCGTATGACTGTGTGTCTCTGCAGATAAGTTAGTATATTTCAAGCTCCCTTTACGATGTCTATGCATTTAGCCCTTACTGCAACTGAAACTAACATTAATTTATGTAGCGTAAAAAAAAAAAAACACACACACATATTCTTAACAGCTGAGCGTGTTTATTATCCTTTAACAGGACAAACAACGTATTAAACAAAACGAAAGGGAAAAAGCAATTAAATCTGTATATGGTCAAGGGCAAATTTTTCATAATTTATTTATATCTATGCAATAAAATTTCATTTGTGCTCAGCCAATTAGAAATTTAGAGATTACACATCATGCGTGCGAATTTTCAGATGTTTGCATCAATATCTGTAAGTGAAGCAATAGCTTTATTGCTCGCTCGCTCGATAAGTAAAATACAGAGCGAGACACAAGCGGAAAAACTGTTCTGGATAGAATTCAACCGACGATATGTTAATCTTCCTGACATTCGTGAGTACTTGTCTGAGATGTCCCTAAAAAGTCAACAACTTTGCCTCCTATTACGTAAAAAAATGAATTTCATGTTAGAGTTAAACTTCACATTACCTTTTAATATATCAAACGCTAGACCCTACATTAACAAAAGGCTTGATAAGCATTAGCGGCACTTATCTGCCTTAGACAAAAATGGTTTAACAGTTAACCCCAAGTGTCAGAACACAGCATTTAGATTCTTTAATTGAGATCGAAACGGACCAAAGGCATTAGTAAGTTCTTACCCATTGAGAAAAAAACTTGCTTCGGCGATCTAATACAAGTCTGCCTAATAGTAAGATTTCATTCATGAACAAGGAAAAGCTGCCTTGATTTTCACATTCCATCGAGAGAACTTGAAGACTTCGACACCAGAGTCTGTAGACAAGATACAATCAATTTTAAACTGTTATCTCCTAAAGTTTCTTATTCGTCCAGCTTTCCAGCTTTTGTTTTTGTTTTGAATATAAATTGTTTTCTATTAAACTAAACTATGATATCTTAGATGATGATGGGCGCCGAAAACAATCCCTCCTAGGTTTCACATACCAGATCACGAAAAGTGAAGTAAGAGAAGGAGTAATACTTCCGATCGCATCTTAAGGAGTATTGCAGGCTCGATTCAATTGTTTCTTTTTTTTTCATTATTCTTTCCTTTCCTTCCTTTTTTTATTATACAATGTTAGCTGCAGCCTTGGTGTGAGTTCTTTTGTAGAGATTTACACGAACTCACCTCTTCGTAGATGGATTGGAATCATTTTAATAAAAAGTGAAAAAAATTGTAGGACATTTTTAAGGCGTATTATCATCTTTAACTCGTTAATGAAAGTATTTTGAAAACGTTCATCTATTTTCATTTTAATTATTTAAACTTTTTTAACGTTTCCAGGCATGTTTGTGAATGAATTTGTACCCTGTTTTTAAGCTAAAGTACTGTAATAGCTTTAGAATTCAACTTATCTTAGTTCTCTAGTTGCTTCAGCTCTAGCTCTAGAACCTCATAGAAAGTAGATACACACAATTTGTCCACAAATTTTTTCCAAATTAAAAGTTATGGGACAGATATAGCAGAATAGTTGAGGGATATGACTGTGTTACAATGCTGACCTCCTTTGCAAGTTTTATAAATTACACGAGGGTAAGAAAACCTTACTTATCTATGTTCTTAATATGTTTTCGTAAAATGTATGAATCATACAGTTATAGTCCGTGTTCTCTCTACAATCCGTACATGATCAACTAATTAATGTCCATCTTATTTGTTTAGCTAGATTGGTTTTTATTATGCGAAAGACGTATTAAGTGTCACCAAAGACTCTTAATCTTAAAGGACACTTTTATTTACGAAATGAAACAATTTTTCCTCTACAACTAATTGCTTTAATTCATTCATACATAAAATTGCAGTTTCCAGAGCAATGTGTGAAATTTCATAAATAAACTAATAGATATTATACATATATACATTTTTTGTTTTTTTTTTTTTTTTTATTAAAAATTTTATATAACATAACTTTATTAAATTGGGATTTTTTATATTAAGAATGTGTTTGGGTGAATGGCAAGCAGAACGATAAATGTGAGAAAGCCAGTAGCACATAAAAAACAAACATGTTCTATAATAGCATTAATGCTTCACTTCATCATATAGCACATATAAAATATATTTATATGTATATATGTATATATAAATCACATTTAAGTGCATTTCCATAAGAAAGTGATTAGCGTTGAATTATTAACGATTAGCATTGAAAATGTGATTAAATTGTTTTTAATAATTTATGATAGACTGCAGACTAATGCTACTCACAATGTGGTGTATGTACACGGGCAGGCGTACAGCGTACGTAACTATGATATATTAAAAGTCATGTGCTGTGAAACATAATCCGTAAAGAAAGCGAAGAATCGAAGCAATGGCAAAAATGCGAAATTTTTTTACTTTTATCACTGAACCGTAGAATAATGATTTTGTTTTATTTTTTTTTTTTATATCTTTATTTGTTGATTTTTAATATTAGCCATTAAAATCTACTTTATTACAATATACTTTTGTTTACATAGATGTAAATATATATATATATATATTCGTTTGGGGAAATAATATTGAGAGATTTTTGTTACTAAGCGTTTGTGTGATGCCATAAATTCGGCAATAAGAATGCGTCAGACCGACATGAACCTTTGACGGATGAAATATCTGTTATATCGGTACTCTTTCCTCATATATACATAAATTATTTTTACTAATTTCAAGGCGAAAGTCTTCAATTGGAAGAATGAACGAAAAAGTGTATAGTACAGAAAGCACATAAACTTGAAATTCGTGACAGATTGTAGGCGTGCAAGTTACAAGTTAGTCGAAATCGTTAGGTTACTAAGAAATTCTTTGCACACTACAGGGTTTTGAGGGTAAATCGCAATCTTGTTCAAATAAACTTCAAGCGATTCAATGAAAAAGATAAGATAATCGTCAAGTACTCGTCATGACTAAAATCTTTTAGATTCTCAAAAGCCGAACCAATCATTGGGATGTCATGCCCTTTAAGAAGAATATTTTTTGTTGCATTATTAAACTTGCAGATCAAAATTGTTTATAAAAAATCTACAGCATGAGAATTTCGATTTTTTCCCAAAATAAGTTTCGGTAGCCTTTTTGAGCGTGATCTTGGACAATCCATTACAAAATTGAATTTTTTAAAGAAAGATTAAAGTGAAAGTACATAATGCACTCGCGTCAATTTGATTTTTATTAACACACTTTTTATAAATTAAAAGCTTCTGGTAATAGAACGACAGACAAGACATGAACGTGGACGCGATTTAAATTAATTTAAAATTTCACGATGATTACTTCCCCAAGCGTTTAATTCAATTTATTTTCATCCATTTTCGTGATAAGCATCTCGATATAAAACTTTTTTCAATCAAGAAAATTTCTAAAATGTAATAAAACAAAAACCAATTTTATGATTAATTTCTTTTTGCTTTCTCTTTTTTTGAATTATTTTTCAAGCGTTATGAAAAAACATAGAATTTGTTTTATTTTCATTAAGCAATAAAAAACTCATTAGAACTTGAAAAAAGCAAAGCTTATTTTATAAATAAATAAATGATTATTAATGCGATGGTTATTTTAAAATTTTTACACTTCACACCCGCATAAAATTATTTAAAAATAAACAATTACCGCTTATTATGATGATTTTTTTTTTTTTTTTTGATTATTTATTTATTTAATTACAAGACATATTAAATTTATTCATTAATTTTCGGTATCAATTTGGACACAAATTAACTCTATAAGCGATTTAAGTTTTCCCCTAATTATATATATATATACATATATACATATATATATATATATATATTTATTTATTTACATATATATATATATATACATATAGTTATATATAAACATATATGTCACATACATATATATATATATATATATATACATGTTATTTTTTTACTTCTCATTAAGAGGAAGTAAGTAAGTAACCCGTTAGTATATTTGATGTCTACTGTCGAGCATGTAGTTTCGTACGCGGTTAAAGCAACACTGAAAACCCTACTGTCTGGCAATAATGTTTCAACTATGCATACAGCAGGATTTACACGGGATGCTTATTGTTAACACTTACACATACACACCGCCATACACATGCCCCCTTACTCATACACACGAAGCCCGTTATAAGAAATCAAATCACTTCAGGACACACGCACATTTCGGAAACTGTGCAAACAAACTGTATTAACAAATACGACTTACGAAAGGACAATTTGAAATGACTTTTCGTGATGAGAGAGGAACATGGGTGAATATGTTTGATGGCTTGCTTGAGCTTTAACTAATTTTTCTACAAATCCCATTAAAACTCATAATTTGAATAGTGCACGTATGTGTGTACAATAGACGCACCATTTAATATCGCCTGTAATAATAATTAGTTATAGAAATTAATGGTTGTATTCAGCAATAAACACGAAAGAGATGGAGCGAGAGAGAGTAAAAGTGTTGGTGTAAATGTGAATAAGTTCCAATATAAAGGAGAGAAAAATTTGGCGCCAAAAAATTTGTATTTAAAGCGCAAGTACCATGACGAGAACTGTACCTAGTATTTGAGAATAAATGCTGAATAAAACTCGTATTGAGATTCAGCGTAAGGACATTA
>CCAG010002980.1:0-24332 GCA_001077435.1 Glossina morsitans morsitans
TTTTCGTGATGAGAGAGGAACATGGGTGAATATGTTTGATGGCTTGCTTGAGCTTTAACTAATTTTTCTACAAATCCCATTAAAACTCATAATTTGAATAGTGCACGTATGTGTGTACAATAAACGCACCATTTAATATCGCCTGTAATAATAATTAGTTATAGAAATTAATGGTTGTATTCAGCAATAAACACGAAAGAGATGGAGCGAGAGAGAGTAAAAGTGTTGGTGTAAATGTGAATAAGTTCCAATATAAAGGAGAGAAAAATTTGGCGCCAAAAAATTTGTATTTAAAGCGCAAGTACCATGACGAGAACTGTACCTAGTATTTGAGAATAAATGCTGAATAAAACTCGTATTGAGATTCAGCGTAAGGACATTATTATGCGATATTTTAGCCACCCAAAATAGAACTGAACCGAAAACACATTCACATTCAAATTCGCATTTCTTTATTACCAGTAACTGAACTATTAACCCAGTAATGCACGATTGGTTCATTACCTGTTCAATCTCGAGGTAACTAAAGAGAAATAAGCAACGATGGACTTTAATGACGGTCTGAAAAGAATTAAGAAACCCAAAACATTTAATTCCATTGAAAACGATAAAAGCCGGATCACAACCCCCGCCGTACCAGATTAAAATTGAATATATGAAAATTTTGAGAACGTAATTGAAGTAAAATTTGTTTTTTCTTCAGTCACATCGAGACTGCTTTGCCATGAAATTTTTACTTATTTATGGCCGATATTTGTACAAACCGATATAACATACGTTCAAAGGGAACAGAGAAAATTGGTGGAACCTATTTGTTTTCTATATTAAGCCTTACGAGAAAAGGGTGTGAGGACTATAAAAATGAGTAGGCATGGCAGAATTTTCCCAATTTTATAGATGTACCACACCATCACCCATCGAATATACATTCGAATTTTTGTAGATTTATCTGCTGTTGATTATGAGTAGTGGAAAAGAAGCTAGTAAGAAACCAATTTTGTATTCGCTTTGGAAAACAGAGGTTTTCTCAGTTTACGTGGCACTTCGACCGATGTGGCCCGCCACCTGCCTTCAGAAACTTACAATGCTTCACCGAATTTGGGGAAGACATTACAGAGACGGACAAACTGACATGCTTAAATTGATTCGGGAGTTGATGCTAGTCAAGAATATATAAGCATTATGGGGTCTCTGAAGCTTCCTTCTGGACGGTGCACCTCGTCCTTCGGCGATGGCTATAAAAATTATACTCTGCCAAGCGTCTCTCTACAATACAGAAGTACGGAAGTGGAGCCATTTTTAAGCCGAACAAACTTTAGATAACTGCGTACGAAAACCATTAACGCTGAAATGCGTAGGGGGAAAGTACGAAATTTCCAATGAAATTCTTTTACCCCACTGCAGTTTGGAAGGGCACCAATTGTCCTCGCCAATCTCCTCGGGATCTCTATTTAGGAGAATTATACCGGAGTTATACCGGTTGCAATATATATATAAAAAGTTGACGAAACTTGTTATTATTTTAATCTGTCAACGCAAGACAGCGTAGGCCTTTAAAGCTCCATTAGAACTTAAAGCAATGTGCTTAGAGACGACCGTAGGGGCGTAAATTTGGCTTGGTATGTGCAGAATGCATGAAGTAACGCAAAATTAGCTCAAAAGAATTTTTTTAAAAAACTGATGTTCCACCCCATCACAGTTTATAACGAACTGAACACAACGTCACCATATTTGAGAAAAAGAGTCAATCATTGACGCTTAAGTATTCTTTCTAACATTTATACGAACGATAACAAACATATTATCAATTGTCAGTCGATGTCAAGAACTTGATGTTTTGTTTTTTTTTTTGACAACCTATTAAATGCTTTATAAAACCTAAGCAAGATTTGATTACGACTTGTAAACGCTGTGTGTACATATCACAGCAGAGAACGTTGGTCTACGTTTGCAACAGGTTGCGGATGAAAATGAGTAAACAACTTTCAATGTACAGGAGAGGTGTGATGAATAGAGTTAATTGTAATTTGTGAGCAGACATAATTCATAAATAAATCGTGGAATTTCACGCTAAAATTGCCTTTACATTATTTAAGATTCACGACCATCTTCCTGTCGCACATTTCGTAAATAAAATTGTAATTGCTGTTGTAGTCTTAAAAGCTAGGGGTTTGAGACAAGACTCAATAAGAGGACATGAGCAGAGAGATGTGTTCGCTTAAGTATATTAGGAATGTAACCCTGTATATATATTTTCCCCTCAGATTGTTGCGTTTATTTTATATCATTTATTTTTTTTGTTGCTATTTTTTAAAATGAAACAATAATCAGAAGCCAGTAACTTTTTTTCGTATGTAAACAAAGTATATTTAAAATTAAATTCATTGCTATTATAAGCATAATAAACGCAATAATGCAAACCACAGAACTGCAAAGTCTTATTTTTTAGGTCCATATTTAACCACAACTTAACACAAACAAAACGAACGAACTACAAGTGAAATAAAATTCCAACAATAAAACCATTGCCTTGCTTTACCACTAAGTAATGGCCCAAATGAAAAAAAAAGAAGGAAAGAAAAAAATGACAAAAGAAACACGAATAAAAGCACATTAGCTACAAATGTTTTCACACCGCACCGAGTTGAAATTTCTCCATAGCGCCACATTATAAACCAACAATACAAGAAAACAACTAACAAAATGTTACTGAAGTTTAGACGAATTTTAGATACCATCTCAAATGCATAGACGTTCAAATTTCAGATCGGAAACTAGCTATAATTCGTATACCATGTTGAAATGTGTGGATAAATAATTTCGAGCAGTGGAGTTTCTTAATCTAATTATGTTTGTGAACACACCTTGCGACCTTGCTCAAGCTTAAGATTCGTCAGACTTTAACTTGTCGTCGTCATTTGAGCGACGTAAAGGATTGCAGTAATCGGCCAGGCTAAGGGCGAGCGAAAAGCTAATCATACCGACTAAAGCCAATCGTTGAAGAAACGAACGACCGGCGAATCTGGAGATAAACGGCCAAACGAGCAGGCCAAAGACGGACAGACAGTTGGCCTTGGCGTAAGTAACTAAACTGAAATCTCGGGCTAAATGGTAACGAAGTGAAAAAGCTAAGATATCTCTATTCTTATCGCTCATAATCCCAACGGATATGTAACGCAGTTGTGTTGGTGTTGAAATTGGTCAAACAATGTCAAAATAAATATATGAAAAGGGAAATTTTCAGTAATGTTTAAAGGTCTTGCAAGCTTTCCTTTGTCTGTCCCTCGGTCTCTCGTTTAAATTTATCTCCCTTCTTTTTTTATTTCCATTTATTCAAACTCGAGCCAATTAAAATGTTAAAATATTGCGAAAACAGTTAGTGAGTAAATACATGTGTTCGTAATTGTCTCATTTTGTAGATGTCGAGTATAATCCAACCATTTTCATGATACAATTTATGTATGTATGATAGAGTCATTATGGGAAAAATATTGAGCCTAGTAACAGGAACACTTTTCATTAATCCTAAGAATTGCGTAGGCGGCACATTGAAATGATTGACTAATTGAATGAAAAAAGTTATATAAACTAAAAGTTTTATCCTTTTGCCGGCTTTTCGCCTTTGTTCGATTCAATGGAACGGGGCTAACTACTTTACTTTATGTTAGTCTTACAAGTGTATGCGTCGAAAACGCCATAACACATTTTCATTATTGATTAGCCCCATCTGATCTATCTGTTTGTCCGTCTGCTAAAAACCCCGATTATGTTATTTCAAAATTTTTCTCTAATTTTTTCTAACTGTACTTAATGTCAAAAATTGCGCATGAATAGGACCAAAAGTTCACCGAAATTACCTCGAGAAACGATATATAAATGGAGCATCTATATATAAATATGTTTGTCAATTTGTACGTACAATCACTAAAATGCTTTTGTGTACCGGCAATATATATGATACCGTATGCTATATACGCTATATACAACATTTGGACTTTTATTAACTTGGGGTAACGGAAAGGTAACTAACTAACTTTTTTTCTATTTAATTTAAAGGTTTTATGTGAAAACGGATTAATAAAGAGATTGAAAATCTATGTCACTCTCACGCGCCTTAACGAATCATAAATCATGACTTCATACTATTGTTGAAATTGTTTTCTCTTGATTACGCGTAGCTGCAAAAGTGGCTTTGTCGACTATCAAGTTCCCGGAATTAAGCAGAATTTGCCTCCTTCTATTCACAAAGTATTTTTACCTCGTACTCAAAATAAAAAAAATCCTCTTTTCCGGTCATTTCAAGCGCAGGATATAATGCTAATGGAAGATATTAAATCTATTCCTTTAACAAGAACTTCCTTTATTTCTTGCCTTCCAAGTAGCCAAACAAAGAAAACGCTTTTATTCCCAATTTTGTTTTTACGCATAAACGTGTTTTTTTTTTCTTTTTAATTTTTGCTAAAATTATTTTACTAGCAATTTAGTAAACGACGACTTAAGGAATTAAAAAAGGCAATAAAATTAAGTTGAGTGTCAAGTACAGTTAGCTAACAATTTTTAAACAAATCGAAAACACACACAACGGCAAGCCAAAGAACGAAATCTATACGGAGTGGTCAGAATTGTTTCAATAAATGCCATAGGATATCCTGCATTTTTGAGCTTATTTTGCCTTCTGTGCCTATGTAACAGCATAAAAAGTAAGGTATTTAATAATCAAGGCTTAAGGTGATCTGGGCATTGCAGACGTTTTAACAATATGAGTATACCCTCATCCTTCGGTGACGAGCATAAAAATAAACTAATAAAAATTGATTTGGAAGCTTAGACTGACAAGAGCTTTCAATGCATTTATACCAATTGTCCAATTAACAATAGACATGGCCGAGACACATCACAAAGCAAAGAAAGGTCTCAAATTATTTTTCTAAACGTAGTCGTGCTGTTGTTAAAAGCTCTAAAGGCTTCTTTTTGTTTTAAATAGAGAATTTATTGTGCAATTGTTTTAATAAATTCAATACTCTGAAGCCACTTTTTGCTCCAATCCTTCCAACAGAAAATGAATGGTGAGCCAAAAGGGCATCTGGTCTTTTAAAGCACATTTCTTTGTTTCCTTGTCTTTTTTTTGTTAGTCGTCATAAGTTGTGATTAGGTAATGGTCGGATCCGATTTTCTTATTATTGTTTTTATTGTATTTTCTTCATACGACAAAGCACTCAGGTCTTCCCTACAGGTGTAGCACACTTATGACCAGAAAGACGAAGATCAGCTCATTAAGCCACTTCATGGCTTTGAAAAGATCGCAATTAGATTTCAAAATTCTTACATAGGCGGCGAATATACATTTTCTGCTAGTATAGGTGTGTGGATCCCACAACTGGATGTAGTGCCGCATGCAATAATTATTGCAAAGTTGTCGCTGCCGAATCCAGAGTTTAATAGTGAAGGGAAACTGCGAACGTGCAGCGGAAGCGTAGAAATATTGTCAACTCCAAGCGTGCTTTGCAATGCTTTGCTTTTTCGCCTTTTATTCCCTGCACACTATTTCAGCAACGATTGCTTGAAAGTAACCTCTTAATAACAGTAAACAATTTGCATTAAAAGCAATCGATCTCGTAATTTGTATGAAACTCAAGACCGGGACTCATCCCTTTCTGTTGTTTATCATGTGAAACTTAAATGTAAATAATTTGAAAAGACTCTCCTTGTTGATGAATCGGGGAAAGCGAAAGCGCGCATTTTGTCAGCGGTTTTATCTTGCAACTTATTCATTATTTATGATCTTAATGTGCAAATGGAAACGAATTTTCATCGTCTCAAGTGAAAGCAAACACATAGGTGACAGTTGGCCAGCACAGATAGATATATTGAGTGCCAGCAAACATGTTAGACATATAACATTTCTGGACAATCTATCTAAAGGAATCCTCATTGAGATGAGATCCATCTTTCTTATGCTTAGGACAAAACATAACTTTATAGCCTACACAACTTGTGGTACAAATGTATTATAATTTATCTTTTTATTGTATGCCAATCAATTTAAAACCTATTTTTATCGATTCCGTCTGACTGAATAATAGATGCCCATGGGGGCCGTAATTTTCTAGATATTTTGATAAATATTGATGCACTGCGATATTTTCCCAAAGGATAAGCTCCAATAGACGTTGCTTGAACGTCGCTGTGAAGTACGCCATACAGCCGTCCTTGTCGCACTGCAACGAAGTATTTCTTCCAATGTCCTCCACTTCCTAAATGAGTGCTTAACTATTGCTAATAATTACATTTTCTTACCTTAACACTCAACTCTTATCCATTTCAATAGACATCAGACTATTGCAGGTTTTCTTTACAGCAGGTTTTCTAAACAAACAAACAAAACGCTTACTATATTATTTGGCAAGGCACGCACCTTCAGTATCAATTCTATGGTAACTGGTTGAAAAAAATTTAGTTTTACTTCACTTCACTTACATCTAAAAAAGTTCTTTAATAAAAAACGCTAGAAAATACACGTATAAGTAAAAGAGATTTGGAATCCATGCGTTTACCTACCCTAGCGTACTCATGAGCCATGAGTTGGAAGGAATTTCATTTAGATCACTAAAAGAACAAGCAAACGAAAAACTTACACAAACTGGTTTTTGAATGAGCAGCAAATTTAATAAACTGCACTGTGTTTACATCGCTGCCTGTTAGCGTTCAGAAGATAAGGCAAACAAGAGGAAAATGGGGGAACGGGAAATACAGCAGCAAAACGGAAAAAGATAATTATTAGTCTTAACTACTTTTTCTTTAGTTCTCGTAAATTGAGACTACAAGAAAATATTCGGTTTACAGAGTTTTGCTTTTCTTATTTTGCTTCCTCTCTAAGCTAGGAAACGCTGCAGTGTCTTTTTTTTATTTATTTCTTTATTTTTTTTTTTTTTTATTCTTTGGCCTGAATTCTCGCACTAGCAAAGATAAAGCAGTGTAAAGTAAGTAAAGAATCAGGTAATTAAATATTGCGTATTTTTTTCTTTTTCTCTTTTTTATTGTTTGACTTCTGCTGTGTTAACAAACTTTTTAAACTGCTGCACAACTTGTGTATACAAATGATTTTTTAGCCAGACCAAAAAGTAAAGAGAAACTCAGAATTAATAGCCACTTTATCAATAAAGGTCAGGTAACGTTTAATTGCAGGCAGGTAAGCAAATGGGCCGAACAAAGTAATGTAACTTGTAAACGTGTAATAATTTCATAATAACCATAATTATCTTCATTAACTCACTGCTTATATATTAATTTATTACATACTTAATGTAATCAGCCATATGTAACGACTCTTGAAGTTATACGTTGCACATCCTTGCCCACATAAGCAGTGGATGTATATTTATATAGCTTTACGTGTATATCCTGTTCTCTATCTCCTTTTCATTTTCCTTTTTTTCGTATAAAAGTTCTGATTGTCGCTGGCTACAGACAGACACTCTCTGTGTCTATTGAAACCATTTGATATTTAATATTTGCCTCTTAGATCCGTTAAAGACTAAATATTAAATTATTGTTTTTATAATCCCACACCACTTGTGTGACACAAGCGACAACAACTTTTATTCTACTGATCCACTCACAATCACCTACCGCGTCGATCTAAGCTTGTCTGTCCGTCTGTCTTGATTTGTTGTGTTCAAACTACGGCTTGAGATCGGACTACTTTTTCGGTACCTGGTGCCATATAACGGCTTATTTTGAAAAATCTATATCCGAGAAGCTGTAAACTGGTGTAGGGTAAATCAGTGCTGGGCCGTGCTTCTCTATAGCGTTCTTACTTGTTCTTTATTTAGAACTTTGTGAATAATCAGACCCAACCCTTATTCCTGACTCGAATCGAAACAGACTAAAAAAGAGAATTGTATTCGGCTGTGGTTGTCTTCTTCTATTTTCATATAAACATATTAAACAATCTGTCGAATTACACATCACGCCAATTTTTTCTTTCGTATCTGTTATAGCGTATAGTTACCAAGCAACAAACGTACTTTTTTCCTTTTGAGTTACTTCATAGGTCACTTTGCGTTGTGCTGTACGCATATCGTTCAACCGATTTAGTCAGTTTTTATTAATAACCTGCACACCTGCGCAAGACCATCCAATCAGGGGAATGTTTATCGCCAACGGGGAAGGCAGATTCCCACGTTTAAATCGATCCCGAATTTGATACTGATCAAGCGAGTTCCTTTGAAATATTTCGCTGATGAAACATTCATGCAAAGCCATGAAATTTTTAAATTATTTCGCAGAGGAGCAAACATTCAAAAGAATTTTAGCGTAGTTTAAAAGCGTTAAAAGTCTCGTTTGCCGTTAGTTTAATTAAAAAATGTTTTTGATGTCATTTTCCTTTTAACGATCATCTAACACCCTACGATGAATAAATAAATGTTTTTCAATTTATTCAACACAACCGTTACTACCTTGTAATGAAATAAAGTGCATTCTACAGCAACTTTTCGCTTTGCTAAGCTATATAGAAAGAGAGAGAGAGAGAGAGAGAGAGAGAGTCGACGTTCCAACGTGGTTTTTTGAAAAAGAGTTTTTCTTTTTTACAAATTGAGGACAAGAAGACAAACATGCTAACTTTTCAAAGATTGAAAAAAAAGAAAAAAATGGAAAATATCCTTGCGACAAACGTATGAACGCAATGCTTATCAATTGTGTCGACATATAAAGCCTTTAACGACGATGCTATGCGATGGAAAAAGAAACCGAAAGACAAAAGAATCTCAAGGGAGGAATTGCATTTGATATAAGCGGAATTTTCGGTGTAGCAGCGTTGCTATTATAAGCTCAGGTAGCGCCCTATATCACACAATGCCATTTTATTATATGCAAAACTTACTTCAAACTAGTATTAGAGATCAAGTAGTCTCGTGTTCAAGTCTTTCCAGTTTTAGTTTAGCTACTTTTAAAATGGAAAACCATAAAATTTCCTAAAACTTTTCATCAATCTAGCAGCGAATGCACTAGAGTCCTTAGTAATCCACTATTACCTTCATCGATCTCCGTTAGTAGCTTAGGTAACTCATTTTTTCGAAATGTCACTTTTTCCAAAACCAATGAGAATGTGTGCATATCTAACCAATAGTGTTAGTTGTAAAAAGAGAGAGCAATACTTTAATATAATTACGTTGTCAGCAAAATAAAACTGAATTAACTTTTCAAACTTTTACATCATAATCGGGTCAATGGTGTGTCATACAATTGTGTTAGAAAGGTAATAAAAATCTTGGTTTGAGGTTAGATCAAAAAAAAAAAACGAACAACTTTTTAAAGAATGTGAAAATACACAACAAAGCATCGCCTCCACGGGGATTAGAGACAATAGGTTAACATGAAAGGAAAGTAGTTGTTACCAACAAAATGTTTCAAGCGCGTGATATTCATAGCGGATATGAAACTTCCACGGGAGTTAAGCAAAGTTTACGGCTGATGGAAAGATTTTAAGCTGTTATCTGCTGTTCATAGTCAGATGGGAGCCAAGAAAACGTGAAGTGAAATGGAAGTTTGAAATGGATCGGAAAATGTGTGGGGCAACCAACAGAGGGCAACAGATGAGACGAAAAGACGCAAGGGCGCCACAATAAACAGAGGCCAAAAATGGCGGAAATAATAACGGAAGGATATTAAATAAAGAAGGGGGAGCACGAGCAAGGAAAAGAAAGCAGACAGATCACAGGAAGATCGAATGCTTTGCATACATCCGCACCAATTTAATACACGATTCTACCAGAGGGAGTGTCGAGTACAAACAGGCAGTAAATGAAGTTCAGCTAATCTATTGGACCCCAAGGATTCTCCCCCTTTAGTAAGGGGATGCCTAATCCCCTGCTTTTGTTTTATTGATACTCACTTCATATATAGCTCGTGCAGTGTACTTTCGTTACGTTTCCTACAAACTGAAATCAATTACCTTTCGCTTCGATTTTTGCTACCAATTGGCTATAAAATATACTCAAAATTTTATAGATTTTTCGGTTCTTGTTGTTACGTTTTGTTATCTGGTCTTGATATTCGTATATAAAATGCGCAACCCTTGCTACACGCAACTGCCTTCATATAAAAATAAAAAGTTTTAATTTAAAAACTTTATTTTTATTAAATTAATGCAACTGATATTATGGATATATTGAATCAGTGTAAAAAATACGGTGGCATTGCAAGGCAAAGTATAAAATATAGATGAGTGTGCACACATACACATGCACACAACGCGGCACTTGTCAAATGACACACAGTTCACACACGCATCCGGCTGCAGTAAGAACCCACGCGTATTACTTTCAACACCGCTCGTTTATATATAGGATTTGTAGGGATTTGTGTGTGTACCGAATACCACCCGTTCTTGTGTACAGCTTAAAAACATAATTATAATAAATGTATCTGTGTGTAGGTATGTGTGCGCGTGCCATGCTTGTAAATTGATCAAAAGTTGTTAAAGAGAATTTTCACATATTGCGGATAATTGTTTTTTTTTTTTTTGTTTACTGCTTTTATATATTTGTGACATGAACGGACAATTTTACGTGGATACAACTAGTAGTCATTGGGACCGAGAGAGATCACGTATACATATATTGGCTTAAATTCTTATTTAAAATTGTAACATAGCATGAGTTACAAACAATTATGCGAAAAAATGTCGCACTGGAAATCCAGCGCATTCAAAATAGCGTAAGTCAAACCGGGCGCATCAACAAAACGGATGACTGGGTGAGATGGGTGAAACTGTGGCAGTAGACATATCACTCCATGCTACAAGCTAACACCAAAGAACAGACAGATCTTTAAACAAAACAGCCTCTAGAAGAAGGTGTGCTGTGAATTTTAATGTTTTTTCTACTGAAATGCTTCAAAATGAAATTTCTTACATTTTTTAGATTTTATTTCATTTGTGTGTTCAAGAGGAAAAATTCTTTCAAATGTATTTTTAACAAATTTTAACATTTGATACAAATTCCAAGTATTGTATAGTATTGCAGGCTATTAAGCAGGAGAACGTCAGTGTGGCTCTTTTGGTACCAGATTTACGTGACGCCTTTGGGGATTCACTTCGAATATCCTCCCAACACTTTCCCTATACTGCAGTAATGAAAAACTAGCAAACAGACTCAGTGGTTCCACATCAAGCGCAAGATCTTACCTTACTTACGGTCAATTCAGACTTTGTCAGCGTTTATGGAGCTTCACAATCACGATCTTCTTTGCAAATTATTGTCCGACGTAACCACATTTTTAACTTCCGTTGTCAGTCTCTTTAAATTCAGGTGGGGAGTCCAGTTATCGGTATTCTGTGTTCATCCAGCCTTATGCATATGACTTCTCCTTTTATTCGCGGTGGTTTGTTGAGATTAAATGTGCCGGTCTTTAACACCGCAATCTGACCGCTCTCTGGGCGGAAACGGGGCAAACCATTTTTGTGCTACCCTTTCGCATTCCTCCATAAGCGTCTTCGCCATAAACACAAAGAATTTTTCCAAAACTCGTTATCGCCTTAGTTGAAGTAAAATATAGCGGAAAGCGGAAACGGAAAAACGGAATTAACCCGTGTGTACGTGCGTCTTCTAATTATCTTCCACAAACCCTGTCATGCGATTCTAAGGTTATATCTATTAGCAAAAATGTCACAAAGTTTTTTCTTTACCTAGAAATGAAAAATACTTTTCTTATGTTATGGGCTTATACTCTACCTTTGTAAAGAAATCCACCATTACATACATAAATTTTGGAAAATACTTTCCCAATATTACGATCCGACTATATAAAATGACCCGTAAATATTTGCACCATATTGTGTTCTCTGCGAAGAGCAACCTACTACTTAATAATTACTTAATAAATGTCGTAACATATACAAGTTGTAAGCTTTAGCTTTAGTATCCTATCTACCTACAGCGGTCATACGTCTTGTACATCTCCTTCTAGCCTATGTATTAAAATCAGAGATTATGTGCCCATCAACACTTGACCACACGAGTTAACCTTAACATTAATCAGTCCGATGCTACGAAACGTGTACAAATTCTTGACGGGACACACAAACTCGGGAAAATGGATGCAGGCAACGTAAATCTTGGAAAACTTCTAACATTAAATGTTAAGACTGATGGACAGAATGCGCAAGTTTCAGTCGTACTCTCAAGACTATCTGTGGATCTTAGTAATTTGTATTTATTTTACACGTAATCCTTTAGCGATGGATATAAAAGGGACTTGAGGTAGGAGGTGATGACAAAGAACCCAAGAAAATCGCTTGAAATTGAAAACGATTCTCTCTCAGTTATTTTATATGATGAAATTTATGTACGGAGCAGACATTTTACTTTCGGAATTTATTATAATAAATTTATTGCGATTGTCCTTTGTTTTGTAAACAAAATTCAGTTAAAACTTTTGCATTTTTATGGAATTCTTATGTGAACTTATGTGTGTTTTAAAACCATAAACAACACATATATATGTAAATGCATAAAGAGAGACTAACATCAAAATTCCTAAATATTCTATTTTTTTGTATCCGACATTTGAGAATATTTACAGGATTGCAACGAACCGATAATGGTACGCACATACATACCGTTGCTCATCAAACAAAAGAGAAGTTATGAATAAATATTTCATAAATGCGTAGTGAAGCAATAAAAGGTAAATAAGTAAGACGATAAAAAGCAATAGATGCTGTATTGTGCTCTTATGCTCTTACAACTGAATACATACTGAATCTATCTGGTTTCTTCCGGCTCTTCAAATCGACAAAGAAAGATTAGATGAGCGTAAAACACATAACTGCTACGTTAAATTACTTACATCTCTAAAGCAGTTTCCATACCCTTAAAAGAAAGATACACATCATGAATTAGAGAAAATAGAAGAAACTTAACACAAATTTGGTCTCACTTGTAAAGGTTGATTTTTGTTTATGTTGCTTAAGCAAACTCTGGCTGACATGAATTTGAAAGTGTAGACACTTGAGCTTTTCGAAATATTTTCTTTTGTTTTTTTTTTCTGTTTTTTTGATGTACGCATGCATACACATTAACATTATATATATATATATATATACATAGAGGCATAAATACATACACATATATATTATAGTTAGACTGATAGTCAACACTTTGCCCATCATCAACCAAATACACATTTCGACAACAAACTGTGTTACAGACCATTTCAACTCGTTTGTGACCATTTTCATGCTACTTGCGTTCAGGTTCAATTTTGGTAACCTTCTTAGCCTTTATGTTGCACATACATATATAGATGTACTGTTCAACAAATGCATCATTCTTTCTAACCACATCTATGCATGTATATTTACATGTGTACATACACACGTCTATGTATGTATGCATGTAATGTACGTAAATTGTTGAGCGGATGTATTTTATTAAGTTTGTGTGAATGTATGTAACAGCCAAAAGTACTTAAAAAGTCCACCATTGAGTATAACTATCGAACTCGTCAACTTATCGATCCTAACGTCCTGACGTGTTACGGCCCATGAATGAACGCTATTGAAAATTCTTGGACTGGACCATTTTTACGACGACTTCTAAGGTAACGGCTTATCTTGAAAACGGCGTTATATGGAAAAAGTTTTCGGTGTGGAATATTTAAATGTCATCAGATATTTTTTATACGCTTCTGCACTAAATTTTGACCATTTTTTTTTTTTACCCCTATTTGTTTGCATTTGTTGTCATTAGTAGGCAATTTTATTAGAAAAAATTCCAATTTTTAATATTTTTTGATGTAAATTAGTTTTGCTAAATTTGAACCATTGCAGGAGTACGCGTTCAGCGCTCCGTTTCATATAAGAGCTCCCAGCAAAAGTGTGTGTATACCACCTGTACACGAAGAATAATTTATAAGAAGTGTTTTGGTAGAAAAGAAATGTAGGGCGTTAATGATCGACTATGCTCGACTATGCTTTATAATGTTTTTATTTGCTCCCCTTGGTGAAGTGCAACCAACTTGTGGGCATACGATGCATTATGTAAGTGTATATATATATATATGTATGTGTGTATGAATGTATGTATGTATGCGTATACAAATTTTATCCACGGGGAAGAGAGTTATAAACATTTAAAACGACACATTAGTCCATAGATTACTTTTTCATTATACATATGTATATTTATATTTATTTTTTTTTTGGTAAAGAATTACATACACATGCACGTTGTGTATCATAGGATTCTATACGAATATATACCATAAAGAAGGTTTTTTTTCTTTTAACTATCAAAGCGGTTTTAAATAGTTTTTCTGAACACAAACCTCAATGAAGTATTTTTAGTGAAAATCTTAACCTGGGTTAACATCACTTCAGGAACTTTAGCGTTTAGTTTGTTGGTAAATTATTTTAATTACTTTCAGTCAAAGAAGGAATTTTGATGATAATTCTTAGCTTTGATTTTCTTCTTTTAAATATATAAACATTATTCAAATTTAAAGTAAAAGTTTCAAAGACCGCAAAATGTTAGAGCAATATCTTCACCCACTTAAGCCATTTGAATAACGCTTTTATTAGCAAATGCCAAGTGCATTAGTGATAGATAAGTGTCAGTTTATAACGTGATTAACAAAATTTCGTTTTCGTTTTTTTCCTTTTTTAATTTCGTGGAAAGTGAAAAATGTAGAAACACCATAAGGACGAGTTATTGCATTGTAAGTGACTATGTGTTTGCACAAAATGTGTGTGTGTGTGCCAAAATGGATACAGAGTTGAGAACTGGCGACCGTGTCAATTGTTGAAACAAGTCAGGAGTAAGAATGTTAAGAACCGCGACTATCAAGTCGGTGTGCGGGGATTCAAATCTGAGATGTGGTAAAGTGTTATTTGGTCGATCCCACAGGCTGTGTCATCCCACTTGCCGATTTCTTTCTCTTTCCTTAAATAGGAGACAACCCCCGAATTATTGGTCATACTGGTATGTATGCCTTAAGAAGAGTTGTGAAGACGGTAATAACACATGTTGGAAACTTGCAATTTTCTATAACTCGGGTGTAATTTCGCCACACCCAGCGTCTTCAAAGAAATGAATGGATATCAAAGTACTCTCTCTCCCCCTCTCTTTCTTTCTTTCTTCCTCTTTCTCTCTGAAACATCAAGTTAAATGTCTTTCGAAAGAAATTCCCCAGCGTCCGAAAGAGGATATAGAAGCTAATCGATCTACAATTCCGACTATTTTTTGTTATAAAAAAAATCATATTTTAGTTCACTCGCTCGTTAAACATATCTGTCCTGTACCTGTGCACTTGTCGATTAAGGAAAAACGTTAGGTTCACGTGGAGCATTTTACAAATTCTCATCTTTCCTCTATACGACGATTTTAATGATTCTGGCAATAGCTTAATCCGTGCCTGAAAGAAATTATGAAATTTGCACCGACATATTTAAGAACATCTCTGCAGAGATGATCTAAAGGATTAAATCTTTCTTGACCCTGCCAATCCCTGTGTCAAGTCCGAATAAAAAATACAAAAAAGAAAAGTCAGGAAAGAGCCTCATGCAATCTCGGTATAATTAATACGCAAACTGATAAGGATTCAACCAAACATGAGCTTACTTGAGATATACATACCGTTTGCAATGAGCAGCAATCGTACTTATTTATAGTCTTCGCATGGGAGTTCGTTTTTCATGAAAAGTCTTCGATATTGAAAGAATTCTATTGAAGCTGGAAAGAACTCTTATGCAGTTACAATCGCTATTTATGTAAACAAACAACTATTGAAAGCAACTTAATTATGAAAGAATTCTAAGCCTCGTTCATAAAAGTTTGGAACGGCTGTGCACTTAACAGCCCTAACTATAATTTATGGAAAGGAGTAAAACTGAAGTTCGACACACATTTGATTTGACTGTTCTTCACTTTTCTTTCTTTCGCTATTTTAATTTCTGAACATTTTGTTAGCGTAAGAAATGCTACGAGAGATTAGAGAAGCAAATGAAATGAATGTTCTGGCTTACGCATGAATGAAATGAAATTTATTTATGCATTCGCGCGTATCTTTAAATATATTAAGGTTCGCAAACTTATACAAAAAGAAAGAATATTTTCGCAACGAATTTGCGATGCTCTTCAACTAAGCTAAATAAGAAAGAATAGGAATCCTTTGTTAATTTCAATCGCATCAGCAAGATCCTTAGGATTAGTGTAAGAAAAGCGTTGCGGCATTACTTTATAAATATTTCAAGCAAAATTTAAATCATCATCAAGCGCAAACGGACAGATAAGTGAACATGTGGATGAAGGGATCTAGAATAAAGATTTTCATTATTAAACGGAAAAACAGAGGTGGCGAATTGGCCTGCTAAACGGTTGGCAGATAGACGAATCGGTGGGTAGATAGAAGGGCACACCTTCAGGCAATGCGAATGACGCCCACATGAACAGTTTAAAGGGCCGTCGGACAATGAAGGAAGAAGGTGGGCATTGGCACGAAAGCAAGAAAGAGACGGAGAAGCGAATAGGCAGACAAGACACAGCCAAATTGACAGCCTTACTGACAAGTCGATAATCGACCAACAGGCATCAAGTTGTATGCATCAGTCAATGAAAGAACAGTAGGAAAACGCACTACGCATATGAAACGTGAGGGGGACGAACAGGTGTGAACTTATACAGCGAACTGGTAACCGAAGCACTGGCCAGATAAACAATACGCAAGCGCATAATTAGCGACAAGCAATTAAAGGTACACTCGGATGGACAGAAAAATTGATAAGAAACTGAGGGGGATGCACATGAATAAATAGTCTGTGCTGTTCCTGTTAATTATAGAACCGCTCTGAGTAACTTTTTACACGTTTCCCTATATGTTGTAAGCGTAATGAAAAATGTGATATTCCAGTGATTCGTATGAAAAGTCCTTTTTGTCCCAATGTCGTGCATGCCCGCAATCGTTCATTCGAGTCGTGTGCTATGTTAAAGCCCAGAAGTGAATTGCTTTGTAATTTTTTGCATTTGCGTACAAATTTCTTAATAGAGTTGAAATGAATGTATGCATGCATGTGTTTGTTTACGTGCCTATGCGTTCATGTATTTATGTCTGCATGGTATATATGCATATTCATAGACTAATGCGACGTATATATGTAAATATATATGAAAATAGTTTGTTAAAAAAACGTTTTTTTCAAGTTTTCGTAAAATCCATTTGGATCTGTTTTTTTCGTTTTGATTTGTACGCGCATTTACATCCATAACTGAAAGATAAATAGATTTTTTTCTTAGTTTATTTTTTAATGCCAAAGGCAGTGCCGCATAACGCATAAGAATAATGTAAACTGCAAATAATTTTTAATAAAAATTCATCCGCTTTCCCTGTCTATCTGTTTTCCTTACATTTCTTTCTCTTTCTCTCTCGCTCTCTTTCTCTATATTTTTCCTCTTCTTCGCACTCGATTCCCTCTTGTTACGATATAGCAGGAAACAAATACGAATTCATAAACTTTTGCTTCCCGTAAATAACATGCATCCATATATGTGCGTACATGCATGCATACATACATACACACATACACTTATGCATAAGACTACATTTTAATTTTCGTATTTACGTATGCATGCATTTAAAGAATATTTGTCAGAATTTACTAGCATTACTGCTGTCCGTCAACACGATTATGTTGCATATGCTGGTGATGACGACGATGATAATGATGAGCTCAAGCTGATGCTGAAGCTGATGCTGATGAGAATTTACACATATTTACATTACTTACATTTTATACTTGTTTGCGCACTCATTTCCAAAACCAATATTATGTTGCGGCTCATGAGGATCTTACTTTCAGAGAAATTGATGAATGACAGCAAATTAAAAGTTTATGATAATCTTTTCTTTTTGTACGAAACGAAACAGCCATCAGGAGATTTTCTGACTGGCTTATCAAGTCGCATGATTTCTAAGTGGCCTTCGCATCACGACAAAGCGTGTCAAATAATATAACATGTTACATAAGCCACGTGAAAGAAATTTTAAATTTTCAAAAAATATGTGAAGTGAAAATCATGTGGAGTTGCAATTTCGATTTCTAGTTCCCCGTAAACTTGGGGACAAATAAACTTGTGGGCATCTTTATGGCCATATTCGTGTCCTTCGGTCCTCGAAGATTGTATGTAACAAAATCAATATAATTTAAATATTTTGAAGTATTTTGAAGTATCTTTGATTGGGTTTATAATCGGGACTTTTCTTTCGTTTTTTTTTTTTTGCTTTATTGGGTGCTGTTTTTATCAAGTACAAGATACTAATTTCCAACAACTAACTGTAATTAACCAATTTCCTATTGTTCTTCTATTACAGAATTCAATGATTCAAGGATTCAACAACAGATGATTCGCTATGCTGGAAAGGAGAATTACAATACAAACGCAAAGTTCTTTGTCTAAAACTTAATAACAACGTTGGCGGTTAACTTGACTGCAGGTGTATGTAAGTATATTTTTATGCAATTTCAAAGGCAGCGTTTTTGCGAAAGGTCTTCTTAAAGCTTTTCGTTTGCCAAACTATGATAGCAGTAAATGCGACGACGCGACTTCCCATCGACTCATTGCCTATCATTAAACTTGGTTTTTATAGTCGATATTATTTTCATTGAAGTAAAATCATACCTCTTAAGCAGTATATTATCGAGGGAATTCGGATAGAACACGTTGTCAAAACAAGGGCTTTCATTTAGTTTAAAGGACTCAAATGGACTTACAAATAGATAATATCTAGAATAACATTTAAAGCATCTAAAGACTTCACCCTAACAACAATTTGATGTCAAAGCAAAACTCATTCTCAAGTCTGATCTGATTATATCAAAACCTTCACATTGTGCAATGCTATTTTGTATTCGTTTATCAATTCATAATTTGTTGCTATATAAAAAAGCTGCAATTTTTTCTATCCATCATCGAGATATACGGGTATAAAGATTTTACTAGTGACCTTGCAACGAACTATAATACGCTTGAAGCACTTCGTGAAAGAGTTTCGTCTACAACGGATTGTCCAAAAGATTATGAGAGCGTTATTGAGTAACGGGATATTGTAAAATGGTCTACCATGTCTTTCTGATACCTCATTAACCAGCTCACTTGTTATCAACAGCTTTCATATAGAAAATCGAAATCTGAGTTTTTCTCTATTTCCACAGATCACATAATTAAGAAAAAATTCTCTTATTTTAATCATAATCTTGTCGCGAAAATTCTGAAAACTTAAGCCAATTACGGTACGGTATCTAGTAGTCGATCTACAATATCTTTTATCGTTTTACTTGTTTTTTCTTCTTCGTTAAACAGAAACGAGATAAATACTAAAAAAAAAGTTGAAGGAGTTTTAGTGTATATTTCAAATGTTAATTTCCTTTTCCTAGCAACAAAGCAAAAAACATGAGGCAAAAAAAAAAGAAAGAACAAAAAGTTTTGGCATATATATGAAATAAGGGGAAACCGTTTGAAAGTTGAATAAAAAACAAGTAAGAAAATTATATTCGGCCGCAATCGAATCTTTTACACCCATCACCGTTATCTGCGATATTTAATATGGAATTAACGCACTGAACTTGTCGTCTTCTTTCCTCCAAGCTCTTTTATCTGATATCCAAAATGAATCCTCCATCTTGTCGGATCGGGTCATATTTATATTAGAATTAACATATTTTTAGACAGACAACAACATACCTTCATGTGAGGAATGTGTAGACTAATTCTCAACAATTTCTGTCTTGTTTACCTTAAGAGTAATATGCAGAAAAGCTCAAAAAAGAGAAAAGAAGAAAATGTAATCACTTGTAACTTTGTGTGGGCATGGCCGATTTTTTCAATTTTTGTACAGGTGCAAGACAGGACAACCCATAGAACGCAAGTGTAAATTTTTATCGTTGTATCTGTTGTGGTTTATAAGTGAGGAACAAAAAACGAAATTGTTTTTATTCTTGAACACAGATATGGTATCAGATTATGTTGTGCCGCGGTCGTGTCCTTTGATCGATTTTCCCCATTTTTAATACCAATGTGCGTACAAGAATTCCAGATATTACACCGACAGAAAGACAGAGGGACACAGGGACATCGGTTAAATCGGTTTAGAATGTAATGCTGATCAAGAATTTGTATGCTTTTTGTAAGGTCTCTGAGGCTTCTTTTTGGGCGCTGCAAACGTTTTGAAAAAGTGAATATACGCATCATCCTTCGGCGACGGGTATAAGAAATTACTTTTCAATGCAATTTAACATGAGGGCAAATGGTTTCGCTTTAAATAAAATCGTCGCAAGGGAAAATGAGGAAAAATGTATTTATTGTTTTGATATGCAGTATAACTTACTTGTGCATGCATTTCGTGGTTAAAATATATTCACTATGCATGGGCGTGGCTGGATTAGCGCTAAGGTAGGAGTACTTGTAAACCGTGGTTATTTGCTTTCACAGCGTTGCAACACCCAATCGTTACGATAAACTAATAATGTTTCTTGTAGCGTTTGGCATACTCAAGAAGCTCTAAACTCGTAAGCCCTTTTAAAGGTGAAGTTGAAAACACTTTCCTTATCGTAGCAAACATTAATTACAGTTATCAAGCACTTTGAAAACAAAGAGGATATCAATCCAAATTTAAAGTACAGTCGTTGGCAATACCCAACTAAAATGCAACCGCAGACTAGCTGTGCTACTCGTCATAATGTAATGAAATCATAAAAATGTAATTCGCGGGATCATAATAACATAGCATAAGCACCTCTCGATCATATTGCAATCAAATTAAAAATATTTCCCTTTGTTGTGCTAACGAAAACGAGACCACAAAGAAAAAAAATTATCTAAATCCATAAAACTCTCACTTTCTGAGGGCTTTTTTTTTCAATGATAAAAGCTCTTAAAAATAAATCAACGTATCATCGTCTGTTCAATGAGTCGTAAAAACCTTCAAAAACAAAACAAATTCTGAACAAGAAGGGAAAGCAAACGAAAAAAAAAATGACGGCCTTTAAACTAATTCGAATCTTTTACGAAACAAAAAAAAAAAAGGAAAACAAAGCAAATCTATGCACGGGCGCAGGGAGACATCTCACTATGACAACAACAATAAACATAATAATCGCTTTGTAAGCACAAAACAACAACTTGATTAGCCTGAGAAATGAGAAATGAAGGCTAAGATGATAATAATCCAAGAATAGATGAACGCTGCGAAGCAACAAAAATGACTATTTTTATGCTTGTTTACGACACGTAAAACTCGAGGATTATAAATAATTCCTGAATGCTTCCGTTGCTAAATAAAGTTTAGATATTAAAAATTAATGGACGTAGTGTTGAGAGAAATTTATTTCCATTAACAAAAACTATTTTAGAAAATGAAGCAAATCAACGAAAGATATAAAAATGTACGCTTTAGCGCAATCATTTAAAACAGATCACCACTTGCTTCTTCTTCTTTTCATATTCATTACAGGGTCTTCTCAGTTTTTACTCTAATTTTTCCCTTTTTTTTTTCTTGAATATATTTAAGGCTTGAAAGAAACTTGAAAGAAACTCGAAGCGATTGTACAAAAAAACAAAAAAAAAGGAATTTTTCAATAGGTCCGTCAGTGCTGTCAAGCCGTTTAAATGATTTTATTTGTACGATATAAGGAAAAAAATATTAATAAAAGAAAACGGCATTGTATCGGAGGCGTAAATGTAATCGCCATCGATAATCGTTAATAATTTCGGCAACTCTGACGGTGACAAACAATATTTTAATTCTTTGAAGTAATTGTGGAGCAATTAATTGAATATTTCGTTTTCTGTAAAATTTCTTTAAATATTGAAAACGTTTTGAAGATTTCAAAAATGACGAGTTATGACCGCGCTGTGACAATTTTTTCACCAGATGGTCATCTATTGCAAGTGGAATATGCCAAGGAAGCTGTTCGTAAAGGGGCAGCAGCCTTGGGCATTAGAGGTCACAATTGTATCATACTAGCCGTTGAGAAGCGTGCGATATCCTCGCTACAAGAGGAACGTACTATTCGCAAAATTTGCGCTTTAGACGATCACATTATCATGACTTTTGCCGGCTTCACCGCGGACGGGCGAGTGCTAGTGAATCGAGCTCAAGTGGAATGCCAAAGTTATAGATTAAATGTGGAGGATCCCGTTACTTTGGAATATATTGCAAGATACATTGCTCAGTTGAAACAAAAGTATACCCAAAGCAACGGACGCCGCCCGTTTGGTCTGTCTTGTTTAATCGGTGGTTTTGATTATGATGGCAGCGCGCACTTGTATCAAACTGAACCTTCTGGCATTTATCATGAATGGAAAGCAAATGCTACCGGACAGTCAGCTGGTACGGTACGCGAATTCTTAGAACAGAACTATACAGATGAATTGGCTGGAAGTGAGGCGGGTCTTATTACATTAGCAATTAAAGCGTTACTTTTGGTCATTCAAAGTGGCCCGAACAATTTGGATATCGCTGTTTTGGGAAGGGGCAAACCGTTGAGAATGCTTGATGCTGAAACGATCGCCCAATACGTGGCCGCCATAGAAAAAGGAAAACAAGATGCCGAGAAGAAAAACAGGGAAAGTAATATAACCCGACTTCATGTGAAATCAGAAATCTGATTGTCTGCTTTAAAAAAGAATAATACCTTTTTCACTAGTTACATAACCTATTTCTCAATTGTATCTGTGAGCAGAACAAAAAACCGTTAATTTTAAAAATAAACTGCATACAAGTATTTCTGGGCACAAGATGACAAGTATTTCTAATCGTCGAGCCTATCTTGATAAATTATTGGAATGAAAATACGAAACGGTTTAGAGCAAATTAATATCAAGTCCTAATGCGAAGTTGCTTCGCTTCTATTCACACATGTTACAGCGTTTGCGACAAGACCTTAAAAACTTCTATAAATTGATTGCTTTTCGAATTGTTTTCAGGGCGACATTTGACAACTTGACGATCCTATCGACGTTTTTTTGAAAATGCAATTATTAGCGACAAATGAACCGGGAACCCCTCTGCTACGAATGGCACTTTTTTCATAGGGTTAACACTTGTTTGTCTATATTATATTATAGCACAGTAAATGTGCTTTCATCATCAGATTCCCTTCCGTCGCGATAAGTTTACACAAACTAACGCTATTTTACGAGTATTGAGTTGATGTGACGAAACAGCTGGGCTGAAGCTATAATATTTTAAAGCTGAATGTTCGTGAACACTAGTCTTTCTTCCGTTCTCTGCTTATAATCTTTCCCTTTCTTGGTGTAGACAACTCCCTAATGGTATCAAAAAGCAATACCTAGATCAATAGGTAGACTTCACTATATTCCGTGTCGCGTTTTCTGAAATGCAAAGAATAAAGCGAGTTGTGACTGCAAGCGCTAAGAGTGAAAGCGAGGTACTTTATGCATCGCTTCAGGACCTGAGCGAATTGTAATTGGATGTATTCGATAAGCGATGGCAAAAGCATCGCATTGCCGAAAGCTAACCCCGATCGGCGAACCCTTAATGAAGAAAATCCGTATATTTCAGAATACAAACAAATAAAAAGGAAATTGTCCAGTATCGTGCTCCCTCACCCCATGCATTCTTACAACTCATTTTTATTTCATTATGATTACGGTATCATTTTATTATGATTAAACAAACTACTTAAAAACTCTTTAAATTTACATTAAATGAAAAAAAGGAAAAACAAAAAAAAACAGACTGCAAATAAAAGAAAAATGACTTAAGCTTGTGCTTAGAACATATTTATTTTAATATATTTTCACATCTATCATAACACCCTAATGATTCATTCATTTCCCACCCCAGCACAAACTGTATACGAGACGCTATATATTTATTTATCCTTTTTTTCTTTCTTCTTTCTTTTCTTCTTTTTAATGTTCTACCGAAAAATTTGAAAATTATACACCGGTTAAAATGTGTTTGTTTACTTTCTCATATTTCCGACTTTTTCCAATTTTTTCCTTAGCTCTCAACTTATGGCAGGTTTAAATGTGAAACATTTACAGACAGTTGTCACGTTTTTTAACTGTCATAAAAACGAGATTGATTTTGTTTTCTTGGAAAAACATGAACAAAGAACAACAATAAGCTCTCGCTAAGACAATATTTTATTAATAAGACGCACAAAAACCGGATATATCGAGCACACGATGGATTTTGCATACCTACCATCTTAGATCAAATAAAATTGAAAATAATTTTCTACATAAAATTCCCAAAATTACATCATTTTACTGTAAGAGAAGTTTTGTAAGTGAAAGGGTTCCAAG
>CCAG010002981.1:0-22031 GCA_001077435.1 Glossina morsitans morsitans
GCACTTGTTACTAGTTCTCGATCTTTATCGATTTTTTGAAGTATTTACCTATTGTTTTGTAGTCTATTCATGTCAGCTATTCTTAACGTCCATGTCTCCATTGCGTAGAGCAAAATGGGCTAAACGTAACATTTTAGAAACCGGAGTTTACGGTTAATACTGAGATCGCGAGTCCTAAGAACTTTCTTACATTTATAGAATGCAAATATCGGTGCTTTTATTCGTTTCGTTAACCCAGCAACCAAGATATCCATTGCCATCTTCTGCCCGGGTATAATTGCGTTGCTTACGTATTACTACGTGTTAATGATCTTAACCGTTTGCATAAACATGTTGGTGTAATAATTTTTATCGAAATGTTTCGAAAAAGGCAACCTAAACGTTTAGCACAAAAATACATGGGAATATATCAGACAAACGGACAGAGATGTTTCAATCGATTTTGAAAATAACTCTATTCGATTGATATAACAACCGGTCTAGTCCGGTTGAATACGGCGTACACACGTACACACACGGCATAAATACACACGTATTTATGTTTAACTTAGTGTTAAAATCGCGTTTATACTCTGACTGTAACTGTAAGCTCTGATAGTCGAAACATTTTTATAGATTATATATATTACATATATATATATATATATATTTTATTTTATTGTATCACTTAGGAGATGTCCCCTATTCATGTAACACAGTAACGGTTGGAAAGAAGTGAGGGCAGAAAAAGAGATAGGAAAGCTGTGAGAATTCATTTTTCTAGAGTTTTTCCAAAACTGAACAATTTTGCATGCTCTTCCACTATTTCCTTCTAATTAACTCTCTGTGTGTAAGCACATATTAAACGAAATCGTTAGAATTATATGACAAATTGTCAATCAATTTGAGGTTATCAACACTCTACTTGCTTGCATCGATGTGCGGGAATTTGATTTGTCATGAGCGGAAAATGAATATATCGCCATATATATTTTCCTTTTGAATAGGGAGCTTTCTACGATCCTTTAAGACTGTTGCACTAAAAGTGTCCTTTTTTCCGAAAAATAAAAAAAAATAAAAATAAAAAGAAGGCCTACCCAAACGACCGTTACTTAATTCTTGCCTGTTATTCTTTACATTGCCGTATCACTAAATCTAAGACTTTCGTTCTCTTTTCACAAGTTTCCAAAACTCTGCTATGTATCCGTATTTATTATAAGATTTACGAATTTTTGTGTTTTTTAACTTTCCATCACAGATTAATTGAATTTTTTCTTAAATTGAATTTGTTGGAAACAACTAAGCAAAAAATAAATAAATAAATAAATAAAAAAAAAGTTGAAGAACACGCTTAATCATGTTACGAGGCTTGATAGTATCTGGAAGAAACAATTTAACATTAAAATTTAATTTAAGCATTACTTGCAACAATGAACACGTATGTGCGTGTACGCGTCTCTTTACGAGAAAACAGAACACTCCACGTGATGGCAAAAATATAAATAAAAATTCATTTTCTTACCTACTTATGTTATAAAGGAGCACACAACGTATTGCACTGAACCGTAGAACATAAACAACAAGAAATCGAGCATTCGCGTACACAATCTACTCCCAGCTCACATTACACATATACTACATATACTGCAGAGAAAGACGACTTCTCTCTATAAATTCATCTTTGTGTAGCTTGCTGTTATTGTAAGTGGTTTTTTGAACTTAACATTATTTCGAGGAAAGTTTGCACAAAACACAAATCGCTGCTATAGTTGCTTTTGCTTTTGCTTTTTTTTTTATTTTAGGCAAGACAGACCGAACGGCAGACAAGACATTGCTGTTGTTTAACATGACAACGATACTTTTCCTTCCTTCCCTCCTCTGTTTTGTTTTTTGGAAGAAATACAAAACTTTTAGAAAACTCTTCTGTTTCTTTTTGTAGCTTTAAATGAATGAGTTAAATACTTTTCAGTTTGAATTTATCGCAAAAACTTTTTCTCTTTTAATGCTGAAAGAATATTAAAAATTATTTCATCAAAAGCTTATCTTAAGCATGTAATCCTTTATAGCATTTAAAAATGAGTTTAATCTGCTTGAAGATTTCAACGAAATCAAAGAAATGAATGCGAATGTCCGTCCACCTTAGGCGTCCTTTTTGCAATAAACAAATTTGACGGACAACTTAAGACCACCCGAAGACCTATCTCGTATGCAAGGATTGTAAGTTTTCCAGGAACACAAGAACACAAGAACAAACGAAGAGACGTAGCTAGGTAGCTTCCACCTAAGAGAATAAAAAGTATAAACCGATTTAGGTCCGAAGACTAAAAATGATTTCGTACGTAAGGCAAATTATCTCATATACGTTATAAGATTAGCATAAAGTTTAGCTGCAAGTAGGAAAAAAACTCCTAGCTAGATTAGGCAGGAAAATTCCCTTATTCAAAGCCTATGATATAAGTTTCCATTAAAAATTCAGCCGACCACTTTCTTCCTCCGATTTTTGCTATCGTAGAGTGAAGATTGAGTTTGCTTTAGCTTCTATAGTTTACATACGGAAGAGATAGAAAGTGATTTTTATCCAATGACAGGAAATTGATAGGAATTTAAATTGAAATAGTGGGGTATATAACCGGCAGATTATATGCATTAAACAGAACGTCACCATTCGCTTGACAAAGAGCATAGTCCAACGAATTTATTTCCTAAAGCAGTTCAAAATTTCCCTCTTAGTTTGAGTGTAAAATTTTAAATTTAACGGCAGCCGAGGGCAACGCAACAAGACCCGTCTTATTCTCAGTCATTTACTCTCTGTAATAATCCTTTGTTTCATTTGGTTTACAATGTCGATCAAATCCTACGATGATGCATCGCTACAGAATTTTGATCTGGGCTGCAAGACAATGGAATAGAATTGAAAAGACCCAATGTCAGGACCTCAAGACTGATCCAATATGCTTGTAATGTACGAGAATATATTTTAGAGTTTCTTAATCACACTAGGAAAGCCAGGAGATAATAAGCTTCGACAGAAGTTCAAAATTGGGATATTCATGTCACTCCCTCCCTTCTCTTGTAAGACACAATAGCTTCAGATTATCTAAGGTTTACAAAAGTTGGGTGAAAAAGAAATGTCGAAATATGTCGGTATAATTTCTTTGTCACCAATACACCGTAACTTTTTCCCTTGCCAATCCAATAGCAAATGTTACAAATAGTGTACTCAACCTCCGGCAGAATGTGTTTTTATTCCTTATCTATCTGTGTGTGTGGCACACACTTGCAACAGGTTGGCGCTGATGTTAATGCACTGTTCCTCTTTTATTTATTGTGATAGTTTCTTACATAAATTTATCGGCAATGTGGAGTTATTTGAAGAAGAGACGCTCACACACCTCTTCTCAACCTTCATCTACAAAAATATGTAAAAATATTTTCTTAACTGAAAGTTCGTCCATATAGATATGTGTTAAAAAATAAAATTAAAGGTAAACGTAAATAAATTGAAAAGAATGGGGGAAATAGAAGCAAGCAGGGGGGGAGAGGAAAGTGAATATCAATGAGAACATGAAAAGCACGGGTGACGATATTCGAATTCTATGCACTTGTGATAGAAATTGTATTCAATGGCGAATGCATTAAATCTTGCTTCCAAATAGCGAAAGCGTGTATGCGCCCATGTGCGCTAGTCGTCGATGGAGTATGCAGTCATCCTTAAGATGTTAGTTAACATGTCAACAAGACTACCGCAGCTTCAGCATGTTTTCACACAATTTCAAGTCAAATCAACTCAAGAAAATTATGTTTTCTTTACGTTCTTTCTTCACCTTCCTTCGACGCTACACTTTCATTCTCATCAAGGTAATCAGCTTTCCATTATGAGTTATACCAAAAGCGAATATTAAGAAATTAATGGTTTTGAAAATTATGACGTAAAACAAGCAAGAGAAAAATGACAAATTCGTGCGAATTAATGAGATTTTTCTTTCCTTTCGAACGTTGGAGGTGCGTTTATTTTATCAAAACATTCGCAAACGGTGCCAGACGGAGGCTTCAAAGATCTTAAAGTACCAATGGCATATATATAGTTGATCGATATTAAACTGTGGTTCAATTCAGGGATGTCTCTCCGTCCATTTGTACGAATTACAAAATATCTAAAGTTCCTCTTTTTAAGCTAAGGCTGATAGGTACAAAAGGTACGATCATAGCCGAATACAACTTCCTCAATATCTTTACTTTTCGTAATTTTTTGATTTGTTCAAGAGACTTTCTGCGTTAACGATCAATATTTTCGTATTTAATTTTTTCTCTTTTCACAAATGTTTAATCTCCTGTTGTTTTCCATCATGTCAGAGAGCATATAATCATCATAGAGCATACATTAATGCTTGTCATACGCTGTGCAATATTTATAGTGAATTTATATGTAATACTCGATATTATAAATGACATGGGAATTGCGGTCATTGTGCGAGGAAGTTGTGCTTGCAAAGAATTGATGGATTGAAAGAAATGAAGTGGTTTCAAAAGAAGCATCGACTCTTTTGCAAAGACAAACGAAATGACGGTCTACGTATAATATATAAAATAGGTTGGTTGGACGGTTTAAGTGAAAGTACAATATATATAAAAATAAGTCATAGGACCTTCTCTTTATGAAAAAGGGTAAAAAAATATTCTATTCAATGTACGACAGTACGTCATCACTAGCAGGTTTCCCCAATTTTTGGACGGAATATTAATTCTGCTGGCCTCGGGCACGCAGCACGCTGTCGATTGAAAAACGTATTAAACAGAAAAACAAATTTCTAATAAATAGGCCGGTGGTGGCAGCACACTTCACTTGGATATTGGTAAGCTTTCCCGGTTGGCATGTGACACATGCAGGAGGGAATGTAGACGAGCAGGTGTTCAGGCTCCTAACAAAATCAATATTGGTTTAGGGAGCTCTAACGTAAAGCTAACGGTGTTTTTTTGTATTTTTTGGCATGTAATGCAAAATCCTTCGTCTGCAAGGACGAGACTCTTTCGGGGATAGCAGATGAAAATTAATTAATTCTCTCTAACCAATCAGAGTCTATGACTCTGAGTCTAGAATCAGAGTCAAGTCTATGAATCTATGAATCAGAGTCAAGTCTATGACTCTGATTAATATTTAAAACATAGTTTTTGTGTTCGCAATTGTGGTATGCATTTGGAAGTTGTTTCTTATATAGATTCGGGATTCTCGGTATAACATTTACTGTTGTTTCTTTTTCGTAAATCCACAACTTTGATGAAATGCAAATAACACTTTCAGGCAAAGAAAACAAACGCTAGAATACATAAGTGTGCGAACACATAGTCTTTCAAGATTAACTTATCGTACACCTCAGTATCTGAATTAGCTTCTATCACAATTTTTTGATGCAATTGTAGACAAAGCAAAGTACTTGTGGGCTTACTACTCTTAGTTTCTGAAGTAGACGGATCTAATACTCTAGCAGAATGGAGTTTCTCCGTTTCAAAATCTCTCTAAAGATAATAATACGCTCTCTTATTCAGAAGAATTATTATTTAACTTATACTTCATGTCAATTATTTTGTAAAGGAAAACTTTTTCCTTGAAAGTAATTATGCGGAATTGTTTTAATAAAATTGCAAGAGAACAGGATAATATAAATAACATATTGAAATTACATCCTTAATATAATTTCTTCGTCGCCTTGTCACCGAGAGACAGTGTATCTATCTATCATGCAAAGACGTCAACTTCAATTTTGCTGAAAACAATTGAGCGTCAATGAAACTCACCTATCGCATCAGGTAACACATTGTAACATATTGTGAGCGCACAAGAGTTGACAGAGTCATATTTTAAAACATCATCCGAACGTGGCGCTTATTAAATCTGTGATACACCGCCATGTCGCAAAGTATTGCGAAATAAACGTGTTTCACAAACAATTAAGTTAATTTTTAATATCCTTGAACGGAGAACAGTATAGGCTTATGTATGCATGCGTTCATGCATGCATTACATACACGTTCAAACATTGTATTCGTGTGCACCTTAAGATTCAATATGCAGGCCTTTGCCTGCCATCGTACCACAGATAGTTGCGTGTTTATCTTGTGAAGAACTTCTCACTTGATATTTAGCTTAAAAATTGCCGGTGGTGGTAAAAGATTCACAATATCCGCTATTTGAGATACAATTTCCGTTTGTTCATGCATGCATCGCCAGTCGCATCAATCCACTTACATCAAAGGAAGTTAAAAAGCAATTTCTACCGCCATTGGCTGGCCAAGGTATTACAAAACCTTTGGCAGCACATGTGAAGAAAAAAAAAATTCAAATGTTATCGATATATTTGTATGTAGCTCGAGAACTTCTAGCATTAGCATCGTAGAAGTACGAATAGTGTTCATTGTTTGAAGAGCTTACCGTATGAAAGTGTATTTAGATTGTTTGTTAACCAACGAAGAGCGCTACTTGATATTGCACTTGATGTTTAGTTCAGTATTAATGGACTTCAATTAATTTCATCTTGGGCTATTACATCATTGTGCTATTACATCATTTCTTAATTGGCCTCTGAATGCTCAAGAGGATCGAACTAATTAACAAAGGAACTGACAAAGCGAAACATATTGCATTAAGAAAAAAATACATAGCGATTTTCCAAAACAAATCGCTTTTGAGTGACGTAACTTTGGCAGTATCAAGGCGAGCAACCCAATAATAGAGCGCGTAAAATATGACAACCCATAAGTGGTTGTACTTTCAAATGGTTCATTATTTAGTCAAAATTAATTACGTTTTGAAAATGAGCCTAGATTCTAAAACAATTCAATACATTTGGCAAAGGTGACAATTTTCCTTAAGCTTATCAGAAAACTTCTTCGTAATTTAGGTGAAAATTTCTTATGAAAATCAGTAATGGGCATGCTTTGCTCTGGTCCGTTTCCGCCCTGGAATTTTCGATGCCGTGGCCCTCTTGCTTCGACCAATTATTGATAGAGACAATGAGATTCTTCAAAGACTGGAAGAAGGCATCGTTGCGGAACAATGCATTAAAAAAAAAAATTAGTTTTGAACATATTCGCCTAAAGGTCGACATTAAAATACGGCTTGAAATAACGAAGGGTTATATATATAGGAAAATAGCACATGCTTCGTTTAAGACGAGAGTGTATTCAAATGATAAGAAAAACGACACGAATCTTTTTCTTATGCCAGGAGGTTGTTTTTACCGCTTCCTCTTTCTATTTTCTCCATTTCTCACCAACCCGAACTAACGCGGCGTCCTTCTATTAGGAAAAAAAAATGTATGATTCGACGATCCAAGACCTACGTATTGACCATAATGTAGAGCAGACGCCCTATGAACTAGCAGGCAGGTCCACTACAATGTAGAGTAGAGTAGAGATTCATCTAGCAAAAAGTGCAATTGTCAAGCTTGTTAACCAGTGCCAAAACTAAATTGAAAATTCCTTGAAAAAAGTAAGTTTACATACGAGATATTTTCAAGCAACAATTTTATAATTGTAACTGAAATTTCAAGCAACTTTGGATTGCACTCATTTGGTTTGGCCGGTTTGGTTAATGGTCGAATTTGCTCCGGCACAAGACTTTCACTTTCTTTATACATACGCTTCCGCAAAAGCAAATGAAATAGCCAGCGAGATACATTCGAGTGTGTAGGCGAGCATCATTTTAGTTGAGGTCGCTGTTCAGCACAGACTGTCGCAAGAGGAAGAGAGCCCCAAAATAGCTTTTGCCGCCAAGTCAATACCTATATAATTGATTGAGATGAGCAAATAGAATTTATCCAAATGTCTTCTTTGTCCATTTACTAATTTTCTTATTTCTGAGATTCTTACTTGTAATGCGGTTAGAAGCGTAAGAATGCAAAAAGTGTTCAGGTTTTTTGCAATTTTCCTCAAACCAGCTGATGTTTAACTGCTTCACTGATAATTGGCTAAGTCATTATTTGAAAGTCGTTTGCAAGATTTACTTCGTTTTTACTTTTCCTAAGTTCCCTCATTGCAGTTAATTAACTTAAGATTACAAACATTAAACAAAGAAAAATGGATTCTCTTCTCTCTATCCTTTAAAGCAAGCACTACGGCGATTCTAAGTTTCATTGTCGAAATATTAAGTAATGTCCCAGCATTTATATCCTTATAAAACTCTTTTCATTTGTCTTCTTTTCAGTGTCCTCTCCTGACATGTTACACAAGCATACTAAAGCCAGCATCAGTTGGTTGTTAAGTACTTAGCAGCTCGCAATACCATAAAAATATCGTAAGACACCGGGCACTTCACCTTCAACAGAAAATAAGAAGAAGAAAATGGTAAGTGTGTCTCTTACAAAGTTTACCACAATTTAACCCTTGCTTTCCTTCTGTTATTGAATAATTAATTCTCTTAATCTCTTGATTAACTTCATACGTTTAAGATATTAAGTGTTAAACTGTTCCGAATCAACTTTCATTATCAAGTTTATGGAGTTTCGCAGAAATTTCTTGCAAATTATTTGAATAAAGATGCACGTGAAGCCTTAAGCAATTCATTCCTGTTGTATTATTGTTTTTCAAGGAAATTTTTGGAGAAAAGTTGATGTGGTTGTGACTGGTCGTTCAGTTAAATGTAATTTTTCTATCATTATAACCGCACCACTTTCGGTACAATGGTGTGTTAAGTTGTTAAGATAGAGCTATCTTTTACATCGATTTATGCATGTCGGTCCTTCCGTCTGTATGCGTAATTTTCGATATATATTACAATGAAATTTGCCTTTTGCTAAGGATTATCGATTTTTAAAATAAATTCGATTCAACCATTTTTACAGCCGGACTCTACACAGCGATCAATTATAGGAAAGTTGTGATACGTAAAAAATTTGCGAGTAAACAACATTTTAACGAAATTCCATCATTTTTTTAACCACTCCCATATAAACGTTGATGCAAAAAATAAGCCTTTTATATACCAACAAGATTGAATTTGTGCTGAAAATCATGAATTGACTTTAGGAAACTTAGAGTACACCGAGATCTATTATCCGAACACCTCCAGATAATTAGGATGCATTTATATAACGAAGAGATTGCTAAAGAATTGCATGTGGCTAAGTCGCCTTGCCCCATTGCATCGTTTATACTTTATGTGTATATATATATCCACTTTGCCATCGCCTATAGATATGAACACATATATAGACATTTATGTCTGAATATATGCAACATGCACATACATATAAAACAAAACAGCGTGCAGGCATTAATTGATGATTATTTTCCTAAGTTCGAGGATATAACTAGACTTAGTTCCCTCTGTTTATGTGTATGTACAAGTCTGACTTGGATTAAATCTATTTTCCATACTTTAAAACTTTGCTTTCATTTAAAGTATATAGGAACAAGGAAAAATACTACAGCAGGACTCATAGCGTAGCGTTAAACACTCCACACCACTTTTTTTACTACAATTATTCATTTTTTGCAAAATACGACTTCAAAATAAAGCTTGACGTGGGGAATGGTCGAAGAAGTGGTCCGATCCCAACCATTTTTAAGTGTTTGTCCTTGCACTTGAACACGTCAATGTATCACATTTCATCGAAAAATATAAAATTTTAGGACCTGTAAGTTCAACAAAAGACCAAAAGTCGGATGGACGGGCGGAAGGACAGGCAAGCTTAGATCGATGCAAAAAGTGATTATGAATTGAGCGGTAAAACAAAAGGAAGTTCTACCTCAAATGCATATACGTATACAACACTTATACCCTTATACCCCAAGTGTGGGATATAAAAACATGTCACAAATGAGTGGGAGAAGCTACAATTTAAGCCAAATCTAATTTCTTTCTTTACTCATTCGTTTTCTTTTTTTTATATATATATGTACAAAATAGATTAAATTATCACAAAGTCGTTTAGTCCAAAAACAGAAAGCAAACAGTTTCACTGCCGCCTCTTTCTTGTTTGAAAAAAAAACCTTAAGTTTATGTTCATACAAATAGCTGTAAAGTGCTCAAGAGCAGTATTTTCTATTGCATTATGTTTATATGGCTTCCCACAGTGCATTATGATGAGTCAGCTTGGAGCAATATTCAGGTGCACTTAAAATAATGAACAGTAAAGGAAGAGAAAAAAAATAAAGAAAATAAGAAATTCTTTTTGTACCATTCGTTTCTCTTCTGCATCAATACACACACAATCACATACACACCATACTTATTATTACAGATATTACATGCTTTGTGTAAATATTACATTTTAAAGCAGACAGACATATCCGCTAGATATTATTATTACAAGGCGAGGAACTTTTCAAACACGCTCTAGTCGTGAAAACGGAAGATGGAGAGCTACACAGGGATTTTCAATAAGAATGGTACGATTTCTAAAAAAAAAATGCCGTTAGCACATTTATTGCAATTAGATTCTAAGTACATGGCCATCACGACTCTTGGTTGAGAAACAACGCTCTATGACTCAATTCTTGTGCGTTCTATCCACTAAATGTAGCACTAATAACACTTTAAATATACCAACAAAATGGAATATAAATAGAATCGCATTTATTACCGTGGCTGGGTGTAGTAGGACTGTCTTCAGTAGCAGAGTTTCCTGAAATTCTTGCTTCACTTTTATTGAACTCAACATATTCAATACAAGATGGATATATAATCAAAGATGCATTAACATCGATCTGGGCAGAACAATTTTGATGTTTAAAATGTGGCCGCAATAGGAATAAGGAGGAAACCCTATACAATAAAAAGGAACTCACTTTCATCTCTCTCATACACCTTACCAAAGATTGTTATTTGTTTTATGACTGATTTCGGACTGATTTATGCATCACTATTAGCTCCTTTTCATTACATATTTTCAAGCCAAACATTCGTTTACCTAAATAGCAAATAATTTAGTTATATGGCTTTAGCTAAAGTTCTTCGGATATAATTTATTAGTATCCATTCCGTTTATAAGTTTTGTTTGCCTTTGACCTGTAAAACACTAACAGGTGACAATTTATTGCTACCTAACAGCCAGTCAGTTTATAGTCAATTTGCAATAATTTTAAAACTAGAACGTGTGAAATAAAATAATAATAAATCTTTATACTGAGTTGTAAATTTTATCATCGATAAAATGGTATTAAAGGTCACCAACGAAAAATGCCGTAATAAAGAAAAGGAACCGTCAACGCGAATCATTTTCAAGAAAGACTCAAATATTTCTGCCCTGTGGAAATAATTCATTGCAGTTATAGTACACTAGGGGTATAAAGCGGTATTGCGAATTTGACGTCAATTGGCCGAAGTGTGAGGCTGTTTGTTTAGTCTGCAAAACATTGATCTCATGTTAATAATGGAGGTGACGTTTTGTTACCACATCATAGCATTGCACTTTTCTTAACAACTAACATGTTTTACTTTATTCGTTTCACAAACATATCTGTTATTCTACTGTTAGGGACGACACCTAAAGTACAAAATTTTCACTAAATTGAAAGGACAAAACTCTACTCTTCTCTACCCTTGTGTCCTAATCGAAAATCCGCCGAATGGATAAATTGAAATCAAAAACAGGAAGAATGCAGAATGCAGTAAGGTGTGTGCTCTTACGGACTTCAATGTATTGTTTGCATTAAACTATAACCGCGATTGTTAATTTTTCTAAAGCTGTCCCTGGCAAATATTTAATAGCTATCTTTAACGTGTGAACGTTTTTCGTGCCTTAATTTTAGCAAGCAACTTTAAATTGCGTTGCATTAACATATGCAGGTCTATATGCTTGGCTGCTAGGCTGACTGACTGAATTCTTGACATGAAAAGGGCCGATTAGTAGTTGCATCGTTTTCATGAAGCTTGTTTAATCGCCCATACATTGACCCTTTTCCATATGTTTCCTTTTTATTCTTCACACTTATGCCACACTCACTTCCCTTCTGTACCGTTCGGCTAATCCCCAAAAATTGCGTTTATAACGTCGGCAACGGCAACGGCAACGGCAACAACAACCGCAAGAAAAACGCTCTAAAGAGAAGCGAAATGAAACGTAACGTGAGTTTATTTACAAAGCGAAGCGTGATGCACACATTATTGCATGTTTTCCTGCCAAATAAGTTTACTTGTATGACAGACATGTTTAACCAGCACACAATAGGAGCACACGATAAGGGGGAAAAAAAAACGAAAACATTCCACATGAAAATGAAAATGAAAAGAACAACAAAAAGTGAAAACAAAACTTGTTGTTGAACAAAAGTAAATAAGATTTTTATCCAATATAACGAGAATGTACACGAAACAAACTTAAAATAAACAAAAGCGAAAGCAACTGGAAGTTTAAAAAAACAACAGCAAGTGGGAAAATTATATCGAATCTTTTGCACCCATCACCTTTGTTCAATGAAAAAGCAAAAAGAAAAATGAACTTTCGATGCTGTACAAATTTGATAGCGCGTGGCCGATTTTCTTCCATTGCCAATACCTTAGAGGCACTACATTATAACCTTTAGAACATACTAAGAAATTTTCATCGTTTCATCTTTTGTGGTTTATGAGTAGTAGTAAGCAAAGAAGCGATTTCTTTTTTTTTTTCTCTTTTAAAAACCGCAATATTCTTCAGGTTATGTTCTGCTGTAAGCATGCTCTCTGGCTAGATTGGCCGATTTTCACAATTACATCTTAGCTGCAAGAACTTGTAATGCTTTTGCAAACTTAAAGCCACCGTACCTTAATTTTTTCAATCATTACAGTGTTTACCACACATACAAGCCCATTTTAGCGAAGGGCCAGACATCTTCGAATCGATTCGCATTTTGATCCTGATGAATTATAATAATACATTAAGGCTTCCTCCTGGCTGTTGCAAACATCTCGATAAAGCGAATAGATGCCCAACTTTAACTGGAAGGTACAAAAAAATCTGTTTCAACTACTAATACGAGAAAATAAATTGCAAACGCAAAAACAATTAAAACAACAAAACCTTTATTTTCTACTCCTTAAGGTAACAACAAATTTTAACTCCTAAGGATAGAACAGTGCCTCTGCAACATACAATTTTTTAAAAACATTCCTAACCCCACCATCTGGCGTAAATATCATCTTGTATTTATCATTTTAAAGGGATAAAGGACGGATCGAGTAGAGATGAACCTACTTCTTATTTACCAAAATCATTTTTGAATAAATGTAAACCTGTCCGTCCGTACGTCCCTTTAAAGCTCAAGCAACAAGTTGCAAATTTTTGGAGTAATATGATACAATACCAAGCATTGTTGACAAGAAAAGATATTTTCACATCAAATGAATGTGAAAATAGGATCGAATTATCTTCTGACGCCCTTCCCATATAAGTTTGCTTACAAAAGCAAAGTAAGCCTTCATATGGCAGAAAATTATACTTTGCAATATTCAAAATAATGGTTCTTATGTGAGGTCACTGTTTTAACTTTGGATCACTTTGGTATAGTTTTTTGCCTCCTTCTCATATCGCAAAAAGATCTAATTTTTAACATTTCGTAGTTGTTTTAGAATAACAAGGTAACCTGCAACTTTGGCCTTTTTCTCCTTCTCCTTGTCCTCCTTCTCCTCCTTCATAAGATTTCGCAAGAAAACGTCAATCTTTGGTATCGAGCCTTTAGAGAATTGCATTCTAAGATTTTCACTTGTTTTCTAGACATCACACATTTTTGTATGTTGCATTCTTGAAGGTTAATTGAGCTGTCAATCAGACACGTTCGTATCTTTGAAAGTATTTCACATGTTCAGACATGTATGTGCAAACATCTGAAGAAACTTTAAAGTTATGAAGAAATTCCGTAAATTTTCAAATCCATAATTACTCACTTAGTAATTGATATTATTTGTTATGTCAACAATATCTAGATCTTATCTTTGTTTATTATTTATGTTTATTAATAAGTGAAACTGAGTACATTTAAAAGCAGAAGAAACAACAAACATGTGTACGATAATAAATACAACAGCGGCTATATAACGTGCGTATACGCAATTGTTTGTTTTAGTGCCATTAGTCGAGCTAATGAGCAACGCTCTCGTCATAGATATTACGGATTATCTTTAACACTGAAATCTTTATTGAAAACTTTTCATTTCATTAAATCGGAGAAATGTTGAATGTTTTCATTCATCGTTTTGTAATGTCTGCAGGGTCGGAATTCTAAACGATCCTAACTAACGGCACCTGTTTTATTAACTTATCTCGTGTGATAACATTATATTTGATTTTGTTAATCTTTTTACTGTGCAGTATTAATGATAAGTTTATATATTTATTGAAAGGTAATTTAGTGAAGAAAATGAAAATGCCACGCTAATAGAACAATAATAGTAATAATAATTAACTACATTTTAATCGAAAAAAGTTTAGTACCTTTTCAGTCTTTGACTCGTGTACTAGACCTAGACCGAGACCATCGATCACAACATCGAACCACGTCAAAGCGAACGAGAAATGCTTAAAAAACTATTATCTGTGGTATTGTTTAGTGTAATGGTGGCTTCAGTGAATTTGCAGAAATTCACTGAAGATCTTACCGACGATGATTCGATTTTATTTGGAAGATCATGTGAGTAACAATTGGCCTTTGGTCTCGTTAAATTTCTGCTTGTTAACCTTGAGAGTGCGACTTTTAAAATAACTGATTGTTGTTGTTGATATTAACAATACGTTCAAAGAAATACTATACGGCATTTTGTGTTTTAGAATTTGCAGAGAGACTTCGACGTTTCGACGTTATTAAATACTGTGAATAATGTACAGGACGCACCAAAAAAACAAACACCAATACAATTTGACCTGTAGTTGTTATTGAACTGTAATTGATATTCAAATTGCAAAAAAAAGCCACAAAGGTTCACATATAACGTTATTAAGATAAAAAAAAACTACTTATGACGACGGACTGACTCACACGGGGCGGTTAAAGATTGCACTTGCTTGTTTAAGTCTTTTCATTTGCACACATTACACAGACAGTGACGTTAGGTCGGTCAAGGGGACAGTGTATTCTATAACACCTTTTCTTTCCATTCGTCTACTCGGAAGATTTTCCCTGCCGAATACTGCCGAATAGTGTTTTTCCTAGTTTTCAAAATGTTTCTGCCTCCAACGGGCGCTCATCGGTTGTAACACCTATATGTCAGCTCATACAAAATTACTTGAATCTAATCATTTCATCCAAGATTTGAGAGGAACGTTCACAAGTCGGCACAATTTTCCACTAATTTAGCAAAAATTCATATAAAACACTATTGCTTACTCCTTACCCTCTTTTAAATTGCCACTGTAACTAAGTCCAGTTGCATATTTAAATAAAATTTATCAATCAATTGAATGGGTATTCGCTGGTAACTGCTTTATTAAGCTCGCTATAGCAATAAATAAAAAATTGTTTAACTTTTATGATTCTTCCGTTCTTATAGTGCAATAAATTTCAAAATATTTTTCGATTGTAGCAGAAAAACACATTTCAAAGTTAAGGATTGCACTTGCTTGATTAAGTCTTTTCATTTGCACACATTACACAGACAGGGACGTTAGATCGGTCGAGGGGACAGTGTATTCTATAACACCTTTTCTTTCCATTCGTCTACTCGGAAGATTTTCCCTGCCGAATACTGCCGAAGAGTGTTTTTCCTTGTTTTCAAAACGTTTCTGCCTCCAACAGGCGCTCATCGGTTGTAACACCTATATGTCAGGTCATACAAAATTAGTTGAATCTAATCATTTCATCCAAGATTTGAGAGGAACGTTCACAAGTCGGCACAATTTTCCACTAATTTAGCAAAAATTCATATAAAACACTATTGCTTACTCCTTACCCTCTTTTAAATTGCTACTGGTTACCCTAAGTCCAGTTGCATATTTAAATAAAATTTATCAGTCAATTGAATGGGTATTCGCTGGTAACTGCTTTATTAAGCTCGCTATAGCAATAAATAAAAAATTGTTTAACTTTTATGATTCTTCCGTTCTTATAGTGCAATAAATTTCAAAATATTTTTCGATTGTAGCAGAAAAACACATTTCAAAGTTAATGCAGTTGTTTATCTTAAATGCTTAAATGCTTAAAGAATTTTTTTTTCGTTTATGGTTACCCTGCAGCCGATATTGCCAACGAGTTCTCTGAGGAATATATAAACTTTCTAAAAACTGGCCATGAATCGGAGAGCTTGAAAGCACTATCAAACAAACTGGCCAATATGCATACACTTAAAGAAATCTTTACCACTAGCATATCCGAGTGGAGAACCAAAGATCAACTCTTTATGTGTACCACCTGTCAGGCTGTCGTCAATATTATAACTCACATGTTTCGTGACGAGAATGGGGAATTGAATGGTCCGAATGCCGAAAGTAACACCAAAGACTTAATGTTGGAACTTTGTCAGCGATTTCAATTGCAAACGTCTGAAGTTTGTTCCGGTCTTTTCGATATCAATTGGCCAACGGTACATTACATTGTAATGAACTCAAAAGCCGATGCTCGTTCCATATGTGGATTACTCCCTATCTCGTTTTGCGCAGTGAAACAGGAGGAATTCGAATGGAGCGTAGAAGTTGACAATACAACGGGGCCGTTAACTAAACCAAAGGATGAGATTCCAGAAAAGACCCCAAATGATTTAAAGATTTTACACCTTAGCGATATACACTATGATCCGGATTATAAAGAGGGCTCTCTTGCCGATTGCGATGAGCCTTTATGCTGTCGTAACGCAGGCAATATAAATCTTTCTGACCAACTTGGCGCAGGTCATTGGGGAGATTATCGTGATTGTGACGCACCTATGCGCTTAATCGTAAATGCTTTCGAGCATATTCAAACTCAAGGTCAAATTGATTATATTTATTATACGGGCGACATAGTCCCGCATAATGTATGGTCGACAACACAAGACAGTAATAAAGAAATTATTACCGAAGTTTTTGATTTGCTATCGAAGCATTTCGGAAATATAAAAGTTTATCCAGCGATAGGAAATCACGAAGCCCATCCTGCTAATGTGTAAATTGATTTTGAAATCTTCTTTCTTGTCCCATTTTTTTAAACTTTTCTAATGTAGATTCGGTAACGAAAATGTTCCATCAGATTTTTCTTCAGTCTGGTTATATAAACACTTATGGACTTTGTGGTCCGATTGGCTACCTGCTGAGGCCAGAGATACTATATTAAAAGGAGGCTACTATACAGTCACACCGAGGCCCGGTTTTCGTATTATCTCCTTATCTAATATGGACTGTTATATATTTAACTGGTGGATCTATTACAACGGTAAAGAGACGAGCCTACCTCAGTTGCAATGGCTGCATGACACTCTCTTGGCGGCCGAGAAAAATGATGAACATGTTCATATCTTGGCTCACATACCTTCGGGCGGTAAAGATTGTTGGCCGGTTTGGGCGCGTGAATATAATCGTATCATTGAACGTTTCAGTAACGTTATAAGCGGTATTTTCAATGGCCATACGCACAGAGATGAAATGCTTTTGCACTATTCTAAATTGGGTCATCCTATGGCTATATCTTGGAATGGGGGAAGTTTGACGCCGTACTCTTATAAAAATCCCAACTACAGGATATATGAAGTTGAACCTGAATCTTTCGTATGCTTACATAATTTTTTTTTTGTCCTTGCTTTCAATTTAAGTTTAATTTTTTTTGTTTTTATTTTTTAATTCGATTTTATAGCAAGTTGTTGATCACGCAACTTGGATTTTCAATCTAACGGAAGCCAATGAGCAAAATGATTTGGGCACTCCGCGTTGGTTTAAAGAATATGATTTTTCAGATTTTACTAACGATTTAAGTCCGGCGGGTATCGATCAATGGTTAAACGTTATGGCCGAAAATCCGGATCTTCTGCGTAAAGTGTGTGAACTTTTTCTATTATTGTCTTCAAGAGTATTGTGTTAAAGAAAAAATTTTCTCTAACTTTAGTTTTGGTCGTTCAAAGTGACTTTGGCTGATCCCAAATTGTCTATTGGCTGCAATAACAAATGCCTTTCGGATACCATCTGCCAGCTAGCTATATCAACCAATAATCAGAGAGATCGTTGTCAGGAATTACAATCGATATTGGAATTAAACGTAAGCTATTTCCCAACACATCACACAAAGTATGCAAGTTCTGTTAAATTTTGTGTTATAACTCATGTGAATGCGCTTCGGAGACCCTGTAAAGAATGCTGTGATCAAAAAAAAGTAATACTACATTTTCTTCGATTATTGCGTTGTAGTGCAATATAAATTCCTTCAGTCGAATGATTTTCTTGACTGAATATTATTTGAGGGTTATGTTTCGTTTGCGTTCTCGGTTTGCAAACATTTGTTGGTCTTTCTATCACACATTTGATTCTTTCAGGTTCTTTTCAACCGAAATTCAAATGTATATCTTGAAGTTGGCACAAGTGCTCCGGGAACATTTAGTTGGAATGCACCTTCACAAATGAAACTAAACGGGCGTATCTGCAAACGAAGAAAAGAAAGTTACCCATTTAGATAAGCCGGGGCGATTGATATTAGAAAGTCCCAGCCTTTTTTGAACACACTATTACAGTGCTGGGTAGGGGAGTCAATTTAGCCATGTGTTCCTGCTGTCTATGCATAGCAAAATCAATATAAATTGTCTCGAAGAATAAAGTCGGTCTTAGAATAAATTGAATTAAAACATCAGTTAAGCCAGTTGCCAGTAACAGTTACGGTGAACCTTTCTCTTTGTAATTTGATGTTCACGAAAAGTCGATGAAAATCAAACTCAATCCTAAATCTTTTCTAATCCACAGAGCGATTTAAAAGTAGAAAATACCCGAATAAGTGTTTGCTCTGCCTTGCAAAACATTCCACAAATAAGACTAACTACGGCCTTTCATACATATATGATTCGATGTAGGATATATAAAGAGGGTAGCATTCTACATTGGTTTCTTTTTAACTAGGTAGCGTCCGATAGCATTCATGACGATATTAAAAACTCGACTTAATCTATACATAAAATTCTGTTATTCATAAATGGTTTGATTTCCCAGTTGCAAGATGAAACAACAACAACAACAGCAGCAACAACAACAACAACAGTCCCAGATGAAGGCGGTGATGATAATGGAAGTGCTGCCGCCACTGTATCTGTACCCATAACCGCATTAAACATCGCGTACTTTTTTAAAAAGTTTTTATTTTGAAAACTATTTACTGCTCGCTAATACTATACACACTAATAATACACACGCACGTACATTTCTAATAAAATAAATGATCTATAAGTGATTTCCCAGACAGATTCATTTTTAATATTCCTGAATAACGATCGGAAATAATTGAAGTTATTGCGAGTACAAATTAATTCGATTCGCTTACTAAGCCAGAGTATAAGCGGTACTCTAAGGTGTATAATAAAAGTATGACTTCTTTGTTTAAAAGCGGCTCGAACTAATTTATAATCCCAATAACTATAGAGGTTTATTTACTGAATGTTGAGGTAACTGAAGGTATTAACTGAAATGTTGAGGTAACCTGCTGTAGGTAATCTCCTCGAACATAAACTCTTCATCGTTTCATGTCAATTTTTGAACTTTGTTCGAATGGAATGAATTAATTCTAAAAACGAAGAAAGTCATTTACGTTAAAATTCGTTTCCACCCAGCTAAACTTGCAAGAAGAAAGGGCGTAAAATGAATTTCTTGATCTACATCTCACTTGGGAACGAGAACTCAAGTCAATTCCGGTTTTCAAACCAGAAGAAGGGTTAAGTAAGGTTTCTAGCTTATGTAGTTAACTCTAATTATCACAAGTGCTGTAAAATCGTGCAAAAGGCATAATAATACTATACAGCTATATACAATCATACAGCGAATCGAAGGCTCTCTGCTTTATTTTGCAATCGAATATCGTACAAAATGTTACGATCAAGTCAAACTCATGTAATTTATTACTTTTCTTTCGTCTTTTATAACTTGATGGCTACGCATTGACTTATCACAATCATAACTATTGTTCGGAATCAACACTACACTAATCATATGAACGAAAATGTTCAGAAGAAGCTGAAAACTATGCTTCCCTCTGCCTACGAGGCGATTATCCCGCTGAATAAATCAATTTTCATTAGCGATTCACGATATTTTCAAAGCCACTACTACTGTGTACAGCTACAAGATTCCTAACAGCATTTCTTGTTTCCTTGATCTGCTACGTCTATAAACCGTCAAAAGTAATGAAATTTTCTATAAAATTTGACAGTGCACACATCTGTGATAAATTCAGATCAATTCCACGAAGCGTTTTTGCTCGTAATTGCAAACTTTCAAAGAACTTATTGGCAACATTGGTTAGCATTTCAACGCAAATGTTTGTTAACAGAATTTTGCAATTTCTTTCTTTCTGTTGTCAACATGCAAAAGCTGAGTTCGTAAGCTTTGAGCTTATTCTTTTGATTCACAACGTTATACTTATAGCACTGTCCTGGGTTCTGCTCTGTCCTTAATTTAATTGGGGCGCTGTTATTAATATAATTATTTATATTTTGATTTTCTCTCTTCCTTTGTGACAAAATTGACTATATCCGATGTAATTAATTATTTATTAGCTATAAAATTCAAGTATCAAAATAGGACGTCATAATACTTAATATAAAAAAAAGGAAAGACGTCTTCCCTCAAGCGACTTTTATATATAAAAACTCTTTTGAAAAACTTTACTTTTAATAAATAAAAGTGATATGGAAAACAGAGACACTAATAGAACTAAATCCAAATGAATGCAACGCTGTGTCTGCGTGCATTGAATATAAGAGTGTAAAATGTAAAAAACGTATTTTCTCTTTAGGATGAATCCGGGATATTCACCGTTTACAATGCGTATTAGACAGTCTAAAAAGTATTGATTTTGTAAACACTTCGTAATGATTCATTCCATAAACAGTTTTGGCCGAATAAAAAATTGGGCTCATAGTTAGTAACGAGGTTTTCCCATTGGGGAGATGCATGATTACTAAAACTTCATTCTAAAGTGAAAACATATTATTACAAACTACGCTAGGCAGATGGAAAAAGGCGCATTTCTAGCGAAATCAAAAATTAATATTCCCAGATGGACCAAGAATAATGACGGTCGAATTTTTTTTTTTTTCATTAAGCTTACGAGCCATAAGTTGGTTACACGCGAATCAGCCGTTTTCGATTTGTCCGTATATCTCCCCTATATGTCATTCTGACAGATATAATGTTCAGAATATACATCAATTAGCCGATATTTATCATTTCTGTTACAGATCATCGTCGAAGGCAATTTTTAGTGACACAAACAGACTTAATACAAACGATTGAACGATTTCGGTCGAAGAGGAATGTAACCTGTTTTATTGACTTACAATTGCCTTACTATCACATTGACAGCGTTTCTCACCCCTCTAGTGTAATTAATTGACTTAGAAATGTTTAGGTTAAAATTCAAAAAAAATTTATTCGTCATATATTTTTAAATATATATATATGTATATATATCGATAATCTGTTGCTACTGTACGTTGAAACTACTTTTTTTCCTAAAGTATTTCCTATTGATATATAGATAACAAGATAACAATAACGACTTTGCTAAGTAAAATACATTATGCTCTGACGGATAAGTTATCAGAAGACATATATACATTTATATAGGTGTATGGAAGTTCTTGTTCAGTAATTGGTGGATGTTGAAATTTACGTTCGCGATTGTGTATATATGTAAGTATGTATGTATGTATGTATGTATGTATGTATGTATGTATGTATATGTGTGGGTGTACATCAGTCTTATGAGTTAGCATGAAGGCGGGAATTTTTCATGCGATTCTTTATAGTTGCTGCGGAAGATTTCGAATTTAATGCTCTACACTCGTTGGCAGTGCTTAACGTTATACCCAATTGAGCCAAATAATAAGTTAACATTATCCCAAACTGCACCTAAGACAAAAAAACCCAACTAAATTATAATTATCTTATATAAAATAGAAAAACTGTAAACCACTTACTCCAGCA